>JBAJNP010001642.1:0-57933 GCA_036877545.1 Yasuhikotakia modesta
CCAGGTCAGGCGCTTCTGCCGCTGTTTCTGGTTCAAAAGTGGCTTGACCTGGGGAATGCGGCACCTGTAGCCCATTTCCTGCACATGCCTGTACACGGTGGCTTTGGATGTTTTTACTCCAGACTCAGTCCACTGCTTCCGCAGGTCCCCCAAGGTCTGGAATCGGTCCTTCTCCACAATTTTCCTCAGGGTCCGGTCACCTCTTCTTGTTGTGCAGCATTTTCTGCCACACTTTTTCCTTCCCACAGACTTCCCACTGAGGTGCCTTAATACAGCACTCTGGGAACAGCCTATTTGTTCAGAAATTTCTTTCTGTGTCTTACCCTCTTGCTTGAGGGTGTCAATGATGGCCTTCTGGACAGCAGTCAGGTCGGCAGTCTTACCCATGATTATAAGCTGTATGCCAAAATCATCAATATTAAAACAATAAAAAGGCTTGAACTACTTCAGTTGTGTGTAATGAATCTAAAATATATGAAAGTCAAATGTTTATCAGTACATTACAGAAAATAATGAACTTTATCACAATATGCTAATTTTCTGAGAAGGACCTGTAGTTGTCGGCTTTAATTTTAGTGTTCTAGGGATTATTTTGCTGGCTAATGCAAGTTTTACTGTCCTGTTGCTATTCTAAACCTTTACTATTTAGAGACATAACATGTCTCATACTGTTTGTGCATAATATATTCTGTTGATTTTCACCAGGTGAATACTAAACCTGCAAAATTAAAAACTGCATGTTTAATTTAAACTAAATTAAACATGCACCTGGCAGCCACCTAGAACACCGTAGCAATCAACACACACACACACACACACACACACACACACCAAAGCCTAACATATTCCGTAATGTGTATAGGCAAACACCACTGGCATTTTTCAAGGAAAACTTAAAAATTGTTCATTTGTATAGGTCATATTTTTATAATTCTGCAATAGGCCATTTTACAATTTCTTATGAGACATGCATTTTAATAGTCATCATCAATATGGCTGCACTTTATTTCAAGACTTGGTCAACTTTCTTTGCCTGTGTTGCAAGTTAAAATGACTCACTGTTGGTGTTGTAAAGGCTCCTTTCATCTGTACTGCACTTTCCCACATGCTTTACCTAATGGTTGCTGAAAGTCTGGAGGCTAGGCAGCTTGAACAGAAATAATGCGTAAGCCTAAAACATCTGCTGTTATTATCAGCAGTATCATTTTGATGCAAGCAAGTGAGCGAAATAATTTGTTTTTTTTTGTTAGCTTTGCACATTGTGTTTTTAATCCTTTATGACAAAACTGGCTCACTTTTGTGGTAAGAGAAAGACCAGCGAATTCTCAGGACCAAGAATTCTGCAGAGCTTTCCCCAGGAGGGTCCAGAGCCTCAAATAAATACTTCCACATGACGTTCAGTCCTTGTGCCAGAATGAGCTGTTTCTGCAATCTCAGTGACGTTCAGGATTTCTAGAGATGCCAGCCACTGCTTCTTTTGCTGTGTGGCTTTACCTATGTGAAGCTCCTCTTCTCTTCAGTTCTGGATTGTGGTCTGTAATACTTGACTGCGAGGTGACAGTGCACCAGGGAAACTTAGATAAAGTTCACCTATCTGGATAACACCAACAACTAAGACTAGTTTCTTGTAATGAAAATACAGTGCTATGGAGCGCCTAAAGCCAAGGTGGCAAAGGTCACAGAACTCTTTAAACCTTACAACTAATCACATCTGGAAAATCTTTTCGTATTCTCTCTAGATTTGGAACTAAAACTGCAGGGAAGTCTAACATTACACCATCTAATTACATCACATAGGCTAAATCAATCAAATAATGCAATTCGTTGTATGTTAAATTCCTTCTTTTGCCTAAAGTAAATTGTTGGTTGTTCCCACATCTAGAAACTTTGTGTGTTTCAGAATGCTGCTTTACAATTGGTGTTGTGGGAAGTTTTTTCCACATGATTGCTAGGTTTTTACTTACTGGCAGTTTGTGGCAAAAATCAAAGAACACATCGGTCTCTAACGTTGTACTCCCTAAATATGCTTGGTTTTTGAAATTGTTTTTGGAATTTTGCACTTTGAGTTTTCAGTGTTTATTTTGCTGTCAGAACATGCATGTGGGAAAATAAGAAGTGCTCAAAACGATCATTTAGAGTTGTTTTATTGACATAGAGTTGTTTTATGTGCTCCAGAGCCCCTACTGATGTGCTTGTGTTTGACGTGTTTAGTGTTGCTCTGACAACTTGTTGCCTGTCTTATTTGCTTGCATTGCCCACAAAAAAATGGTCTTTGTGACTGAGAAAGAAAAGTCTTTGTGACTTGAGGTATATATCAGTGTTTTCTACAGGATTTTGTAGCCTCTCTCCCTCAACAAAAAGCTTTAACAATGGCCAATACATTTAAATGTACTTTTTTACAAAAATTGTATGTTACAAACAGCCAATCAGCATTTAGGAGTTGTCGTTCAAAAAGTGTGTAAGTCGGTGAGTAATTGGCGATGTCGCGTCGAAGAAGGAAATTGTGATTGTTTGACTGATTCAGTACATGACTCAGATGATTGCTCATGTTCAGCTCAACATGGATTACAAATCACTTTGACTGTTGTTCAAAGAAACCATACAAAACAAGAAATATGACAATTTGACAGATCTCACAGTGTATGTTCCTGTTGTGTGGAGGAAATGTATCTTTTTAGCCTAATATTTTTGCCAGTGTACTCAATATATGAAATGCATTGCATAAGTTAAACGCTCATAAGTAATATGAGATGCATTGCATAGTTTTGATTTACTTTTTACCATCTTGAATGTATTGTTCTTAGGCTTAAAATTCTCATGAAAGCCCGACTCTCATCATCTCAAATGCATCATGATACAGATATCTTAAGAGGCCCTTGGGATGGCTTAGGCTTGTTAGCATGATATGATGAGTTAATTAACAGCAGATTATGTAAAGATGAATTGTTCTGGACTCCGGTTTATTTCCCATTAGTGGTCTGGATTCCCAAAGACATCAGGGCTCTGCACTCTCTTGTGTCCGATAATCATTAATGTTTTAGTATCAGTTTTAATGGGGGAAAATGGCCCTTATCAATTCAGGCTGAAGTTTGGAATTAAATTCAGCGATTAAATGTAGAGTGATTGTAAAGACATTGGCCAGATAAGAGCAGTAAATGGGATCAAATTAAAAGCAAAAATTAAACGAAATCTTTCTTGTCAGTATTTGTGGCTGGTGAGAGGTAGATCATATAGATCATAATGTCGCTTGTCATTGAATCCTTTAAGATGTGCAGTTTTTGGTACCAACTAATATTGTGATGCAGCAAGTAAGAATTTTAACTGTGTGAGACTGTGTGATTTTGAAACAGTAATCAGGCTTTGTGAAACAAACTTGCTATAAATAAGTGGGTGAAACTAGAATTAACAAAAAATGTGATTTATTTGGTAAAATTCATGATCTCCTTTATAAAAAATCCTTGTAATACAAGTTTGAAATGACATAACAATTAATGTAATCAGGGTTTTGATTAGAGCCCGACCAATATGGGGTTTTTGGGGAGCGATACCGATATCAGGGAGTAAAAAATTACAGATATTAATATATCGGACGATTTTCTTTGTGTGCATTGTAGTACAGTACCAGTTAAAAGAAACTTTCCCATTTGTGTGTCCAAGTTTAACTAGTACTGTATATAGAATACATACATAAACATAATGGATTATGCATTTTTTGCAATGATCACTCAATTATGACTTATATTTATGTACACTTACAATGTTGTATCAAAGATATGTAATAGAGACAGGGTATTTAACAATTTAATAACTTTATTATTCAAAATTTGTTTGACAAAATTGCACTGAACAGGGAGTTCTTTTTGAAGTAGTCCCACATGTTACTTCTTCCACCCTCAGCCATATGTAAAATAAATACATATATATATATATAATATATATATACATATAATATATAGGCTTTTTTACTTTTTTTGTCTCATACATCGAACTGCCTCTGTCTAAACAAATCATCATATGTTTATATTTCTAAGTCGAAACAGTCTCAGTAAGCGACCAGTGCTTGGAAACACTGTTGTATATTCATTTATTGACAGATAAATGCGCTGCTTCTCTCCCGCTCGCTGCACAGAATAGACGCCGTGAGAGGCGACACTGTTGCGGGAAAGTCAGACCTCGAGTACAGTACTGGTGAAATACTAAAGCTGAACGACAGCTAAGGTTTATTAAAAAAGACGCTGGGATTGTCAGCATGTAGATGATAAAGCGCAGTTAAAAGGGTCTGAATGTTGCTAAATATAGTGCTAAATTCATGTTGTTGTGTGTGCATGTCTTAGATGCGTGAGTTGATGGTGGCTATTTTGTGGATATTTGTGGTGGTCAATGTGGATATTGTCAATGTATGGGAATTATTTTTTATATATCTGCGACAGCCTCATATCGGCCAATTAAATCAGCAAAATGATATATTGGCCAGGCTCTAGTTTTGATTATGCCTGCATCCATCAGGTTAAAAACACTGGCAAAAACAGAAAGATGGCTCTCCCTCAGGTTGTCATGTTGCTCTTGGCTGGGTTCTAATGTTCTAATAAAATGTTATAACAGAAATTATTTTCATTAATCCAATGAAAGACTATGAGTGGCAGTCAGCTGTGATGCAAGTGTGGGATATAATCATGAGATGAGAAATCAGGGAAAACTCTCATCAAATGTGCTGGTGTTCAGAAAATGTGAATTGTGTTTGGTGTTTTTGATTTAAGGGTAAAGTATGTGATGAGCTGTTGCTTTAACAGTTCATCACAGGAATTGGGGCGTTGTTATGGGCCTTTCTGTCCACTTTATAATACTTGTAGAAAGACATTTTGTGTGAAAAGCAATTTATTGTGGATGTTAAATTTAGGTTTCACAGTGAAAAGTCTGTAACACATTTGTGTGGGTACAGTAAAGCAATGTGCTCTAGATCAGCAGCCAGTTGAACAGTCATCTCTGACTTCCCCTCTTCTTTATCTTGGGATACTGGGTCACAAACTGAACACAGGCGTTATCATAAAAGATAAGTCCATTGCATGCACAGCAGTTCACATTTAGAGCTGCAAAAAGTTCAGATTAGTAATAATAAGAGTAATCATAAAACATTTCACTTCTGTGGCATATTTCTGAGGGAAACAAAATATTCAGTGGGATGTAGGGTGGGACATCTCCCTCAGGATTTCATTGGTTGGATTGTTTTTCAACCACCCACCTAGACAGAAAATTCATTTTAGGAAGTAGAGAACATTTAAGGTTGAAAAATGACAACAGTTATATTAGCATTTCATACAGTAATAAATTATGTGCATAAGACAGAGTTTTAGGAATGTAAATGAGTCATTTTGATTTCACACAGTCCAGAAAATTCTGCTGTCACGCTTACTAGTTTGGTAAGAGCTTGTCTGTATTTGGCTTTTGAGGGTTTGTCTCTTGTTTGCAGACAGAGGTTTGGGTTTTCACCTCCCCCAACTTTGGTTTCCTTTATTTTTTGCACAAGACGTGAGGGTCCAGCTGTGGTTCTCAAACAGGAAACCCTCTGACATCAGAATAATGTTGTGTTGTTTGAAAACTTGCAGCTGCAGAAACAGGGAATGTCCCATAAAAATCTGATAATAACCAAAATATCCACTTTGTAGTTAGATGATGTAGTTGTCTCACTTAACTCTTACCTCCCACAATGCAATCTAATGTATATTTCTCCAAAATAATGAGTAACTGTGCACACATGCATGCACAAATGCTCATTTCACTGACACAATGATATGCTATCAAGTCGCTCATCAGTTTCTTGCTAATTAAATGTGTGTGTCTCATTGATAGTTTATGGGAGACAGGATGTGGGATTTTCCTGTGTTGTGATTCCCGTTCCTGCTCTGCCAAATTTGGGCATTCCTGACCTTTTAAAGTTCTGTGAGAATTATGATTCCTGCCTTCAGACAGATCTCCAGACCACTGGTGGTCTCTCAGGGCTTTAGAGGAAGAGTAAATGGCCAACCTCTTGTAAAAATAACTTTCAAGAGGGTCTTTTTATAGGGAGTTTTGTATGTAAAATTGTGCCAAGTTAAATGGACTGAAAAATGATCATGTTTTATTTCAGCTGCCTTTAAAGCCAAAGTATTTAAAATTTATAATTCTTTTGTTGTGAAAATGTATATTCTTATTTAAGTGTAAAATGCAGAGACAACTAAGCAAGCTGTTTGTGGTCACACTAGTAACAGAGAAATGATAAAACACTGCTTTAACTTCCTAACCTTAAAGAGCCAGATATCTGCAGCCTGTTAATGGCGTGCCCTTCTCATAGAGCTGACTCAATACCAGAATCAAAACCTTACCAATTAGTACTGCACTTGTACCATTTGGGTGTGAACGAAATGACAATTGTCCTATTGTCTTGTTGGCTTCTTTGTTAACTTTTCCTACTGAAATCTCCCATCTCATACACGTTGCTCTGTTCAAACACCTGTGGGTTGTTTGCCTCTTCCTGTATTCTATAAGTGAGCCTGTTTGAGAGCTACAGCTGCATTTAAAAACGGTAAGCTGTGGTCAAAGACCAACCCATTGTGAGGCCCATGAGGTAAAAATCAGCCCATTTTCTTGTGGCAGAGAAATGCAATGGGGTGGTATTTCAAAGGTGTACTGTGGGCTAAAGACAACGTTAAAAAGACAAGCCTTTTTAACCTGTAGTAATTGTTTAAATTGAGAATATTATTAATTATTTAATAATAATATGTTAGGTTTTCTTCCAGTTATTGTTAAAGGGATAGTAAACATTTCCATCATTTACTTACCTTTAAGTGAGGCCAAGAATTTGTGCTCTGCCTATAACCCATTCAAGTGCGCAGACACAGAGCAGTGGGCAACCTCTTTTATCTTTTGCTGCGGCGCTCAGGGAGCAGTTGGGGGATCGCTGCCTTGTTTAAGGGTCTCACTTTAGTTGTGGTTTTGAGGGTGAAAGAGAGCACTGGACATTCATTCACCCCACCTACAATCCCTGTTTAACCTGGGACTCGAACCTGCAACCTTAAGGTTACAAGTGTAAATAATATGTATGCAATATGTATCATTATTTCTTTAACATAAATTGTGAACTGTTAATCTTACTGTTGTTAGACACAACAAACTGTCAATAATTCAGCTTTTGTGTTCCATCTCACTTCATTAGTTAACTTCATCCCATATTTTCCATGACAACAACTTTGGTGTTGGCGTTTTTTCCATATCAATAGTCCAATGAATCCATAATTAACTACAGATTTTCCATAGCTCAGAATGGCAGTTGGTCTCTCAAAAATCTTTGAAAAGCTTTGAGTTCCAAACACACCCCCACCCGCTGATGTCTCATATCCAGTGGCCAAGCCTGACCAGAGCTAAATGTATCAGAAAGCAGCTGCCAGGCCTATTTATAACATTCAGGTGATATGTACCGCCCAGGCCACTCTCATCATCACTGTGAGCTGTTTGTGAGATGCAATTAGCTTGGCTTGCATGTCTACAGATTTGAACCTCCGGGTGTCTCTGGGGATAAATGTCTCCTCCACACATTTATAATCACTTAAGTGGTGCTTTCAAAAGTGTTATTATAGAATCTGTCATGGTTGGACAATGCGACATATTTTCAGAAAGCACAAGCCTTACAGAATAATTACACTGGTCTAGAGAAGTTCACTAGATGCCTCTCTGTTAGCATTCTCTGAATTCAGCCCATAAAAACATTCTTGCTAAATAATATTAAAACTAAAAAACTCTGTGTTCTTGTAGCCTATCATCTGAGATAATATTTAAAGTTAGCATAACTTTCAGATATACTCCCCATCTCTAAAACCTGACATTCAGAAGAGGACTTTTTTTGTCTGTCCAAAGACTTGATGCTTAAAAATAGGAACCCGACCTATTAAGTTTCAAAATGCATCTGATGTGCCAAAGTTGTAAGCAACAGATGTGAATAACCATTGCCCCGTTTACGTCCTGAACTGAATATGTAAGTAACTGCTTTGTTTCATCCAATGGTTTAACACATGTAAAATCGAACACGTTAAGAGAGCATGCAGGGCTACTCTGTTTCCAACTAATGTTGATTTGTACTAGGGGAGTCATTTCAGTGTGGATGGTGCATCATAACACTGTAGTGGAAAAACACATGGCTCTGCAAGGGTGACACCCCGTCATGCAGGCAACCATCTAGAACGTTTGTGCACTTTCATGTCGCCATCTATTGACCAATGAGGACAGTGTTGGGAAAACGCTGTATTCTTGCTTGTTTTCAAACAGATCCAGCTGTAGTGTTTGGCACCTGTTCAGTGCACAGTAGTGTATAACTGCTTTTAACACATGCACTCATCTTTAAGAATTACTTTATTTTGTCAAATCTTTTCATTTATTTTCATTCATCGCTCAACACTTTCTTTGTTTATTTGTTATTGTCATCACACAGAACTCCTAGATGCCTAAAGCAGCACTTTAAATTGTCAGCATAAAGATTTAAGCAGAATTTGTGGTCTTGGGGGAAAGTCTTTGTAATTGGTGTTTGAAGACAAGCACAACACTGTAATGGTTACCTTTAAAGTTTGCAGTAATGCTTCAAGTTTACCGATAATTTCACACTGGTGATGCTGTTGTTACACTGACAGTCATTGTTTACAGGATCTTCACAAGCGTCTCTGTGTATCAGTGAATGTTTGACCCTGTGTCCTATTGGCCTAGCAGAGAATAACCCAATTAACCTTGCGCTGCATGAAATACATGAGAGCTGTACTACTGGCCTGCCAGTGCGATACATTTGTGAAAGAATGCAATTGCTTTTTTGAGTGTATTTAGTGATTGGAAATGATGCATTTTATTGTAACCATATCTCTACTAATATACTACACTGAACACGGTGGCATGCCTTTAATACTAAGTTTGATTGTTGTTCAGATCTCTAACCTGTAGTATGAGCCTCAATTCTCAACTCCCAGCAAAGTTGCAGTAAACAGATTAAATAGGTCATTGTTGTTTGGTTTTGTTCCTGTTTTGTTCTTTATTTTGCCATATAAAGTAAAATAAACAGATTGTTGTGTCTGGAGAATTAATATTTAGAAGAGTGGATTACTTGTAGAAAGGAGGTGAAATTAAAAATTGGTTAAACTCCAAGATTAAAGTTTTAATTGATTATCAGTGTTAAATGGAAGATTAGAACTGCAGTAAAATAATTAATGAAACTTCCTGTGGAAGTTCTTATCTCCCTGATTTTGGGTGTTTTGTTTACTGAACTTAAAGACTGGAAGGGAATGTTTGGTGAGGGTAACCAATATGTTCAACATAACTGACAAATTTGGCTTTAAGAATGGTATACTACCATTGTGAATGGTACAATCAGGAATGCAGTATGGTGTGTGTGCATATTCAGGGAAGATACCCTACTACACAGGGTACTGTGTTGCAACAAAATGTGATAAGTAGCTTGATAAATATGACCAGTGAGAATGGATGTGGAATGGATGATGAAGATCCAATAGTTGTTAGCCCAGATACATTAAAACATTGAAATTGTAACACTATTATTGTACCTGGTCATATTACGATTGTCCTAAAAACATCTTCCAGATACCACAAAAACAGCTTCATCAACTTGGTGTCATGAAACTTCTAACCTGTCTTTCTCGAACGTCTATTTTGTATGCTCTATTTTGTAGCCTAAAACATAGTTTTAAGTGTTATTAAGCCAAACTGATTTGTCATAAATGTAAAGTGACTGTGGAAAATAAAAAAATATTTTCTGAAATAATCTTATTGTCTCTTGTGGCACAATATTCGTCAGAACTCTTGAAGATGAGGTATTTTAAGTTTTGGGAAACAGCACCCAGCAAAGTAAGAATGTTATGGTTTAAATAAATATAGCAAATTTCATCAGAGAAAAAATCTTATTCAGTTTTTTTAGACAAGCATGCATCTGTTGTAACTGCATGGATTATACATGTATCCTACATACTACAAAAACTGACAGGCATGTTAATGTCTTTCATTTTGATCATTGTAAAATGCTAAGAAAATGCAGTTATTTTGTTTGCTCTCAATTCCAAATGCTAAAGACTAAAGAGCTTAGCGGCTTTTACCCGTCCCTCATTCAGTGAGCCTCCTTTAACTGCTGTGCAGCTGGAAACAGTGCTGAAGTCTCCTGCGTAGGTGCCTACAGTAACAGATCTGCAGGGAGCTCTCAGTAAAACACTGGAACACACGGGAGCAGCATACATACATAAGAATCTCTCGCTGTTTGCCCATTGTTCTCTAAATATATTGTTTTGAGAATGAAACGGTGATACAGAACTATAACAGCTAGGGTAAGTAATAGACGTTCTGTATGTCAAATGCTCCCAGTGCAGCTTGTTGTACTCTAAAAGTTACAAAAGAGCTGTAATACATGTATTAATGTATAGGCAGGTGCATGGGAAAGCTTTATGAAGTTTGTAAGACGTTTTAAAATAGGTAACGTTCAGAAGAAAAGTACAATTTCCAAGTTTTGAAAAAGCCTAGGATGAAACAATCTGTTGTCACAGACTTGTAGTTAACATATGCTGTGCTGTGAGTGTGTGCATCATGTTTGTCTTAAATGGACTGTCCTGTTTCTGCTTGTCAGAATTCAAAGAGAAAACACACGTCTTTTTTCAATTCCCTTTTTGGTTCTCTCCGGTTGTAGAGGTTTTGTCCATGGCGTTCTTGCAGAGGACTGGAGACTACTGCCACGCACAACATCCACATGCTTAAGCCAGGAGAGCTACTCGCCAACCTGCTGTGATTGGTGAATGCCCCGAGACCCTCTTCCCTCTCACCCCCCAAAAATCGTCACAAATCTAATGGGGTGATTTTACCTTTCTGGCTACAATAAGCCGTTGCACAGAGGATACAAACATCAAGGAGTCTTTAAGCATTTACAAAGAAAGATCTGAGACCAAGCATCAACGGTTGAAGAGCATCTGTTGTGTGAAGAACCATGGCTCGGATTAACCGCCCAGCACCAGTGGAGGTGTGCTACAAGAACATGAGATTCTTGATTACTCACAACCCAACAAACTCCACTCTGAGCAGCTTCACAGAGGTAAGAATGGTACTATGTGTTCCATCTTTGTGTGTGTATTTATGTGGTCGTTTGCCTCCCACCCTTCGTTTCTTCTTTTAGCCTTCAATGAACTGCATACACATTTAAACAGCACATCCTGTCTTGACTCACATGGTTTATCTTAAGACGACTCCACTGTCACATGGCCCACTCATTCTTATCTCACTGGGAAAGTGTGCATGAACCATGGAGGCTTTAATGATAACAGCACATCTACAAAGCCCCAGTTGTCCCGGAAACCCATCCCAGTGCTCCTGTCACATGGCAGGGATGAGGGACAGAGCACACTCATGGGTGGCTCACCTTTCCTTCTATTAAAATAATTGCGTTTCTATTTTTATGTATTTTGGAAAAGTTAGGTTAGAACAGTTGTTGACAGTTTGTAAATTCTGTTGTTGTCTTTCCGTTTTCTTGCCATGACTCTTCAGGATCTTAAGAAGTACGGTGCCACAACAGTGGTTAGAGTTTGTGAGGTAACCTATGACAAAACCCCACTAGAGAAGGATGGAATCACAGTTGTGGTGAGTGCACATCATCTTAATGTCTGTTAACAAATACTGCACAGTCAGCTGATCATTGTCATAAAGTAACTTTGACAGGTCAATAAGAACCACCTTGAAAAAGAGGTAAGTTTGGCATGTCTGCACAGACAGTTAACAAAAGTCTTCTGCTAAAGACTTCCCCACAGACCCTGTTGACCCCATGTACTCTCTCACACACATTGTTCATTATAGAAAACATTCTCTTCCATGTTGCTACACGTGTTTCTTATTACCAACGTCAGCAACGTTGCTATGGTAGCTATAGAGCCTGGTCTCTCCATGTGGCCTCCGATTTGGTCCCCACCCACATTCCCTCATCCCCCCCCCCCCACCTTCTTTTACACTTTTTCCTCTTGACTTTCTCACAGTAAGACTAAAGAAAACTCAAGACGAACTGTTGCATAAGGTGAGATTTTACTGTATTTTGTGGATCTGAAGGACACACAGACTGCACTATACACTTGGCCTTGCAGCCAAGTTCTTAAACATTCTTGCATCTCAAACACAACCATCCATCTTTTTTATTGTGCCCTTTAGATGCAGAGAACAACACCATAAAAATCGTGTATGACTTGCAACATGTATGACATTAGATTGGAGTTTTAAATCATAGTTTTATGATTTTGTTCTCTATAGTGATTATCTGAAATGTCAGTCATGTGGCATGAATTGCATTTTACCAGACTGTAATGTTTCTGATGCATTTGATGTCAGTACTTGCATATTGTGTCATTTTATTAAGACCACGTGTTTGTTGTTTTGTTTCATAGTGATCTTATGAAATGTGTCATGTAGCACATAAGTTGCATGTCATGGACTTTCGTTTCTGACACATTCGATGTCCATTACTTGTTAAACACCATTGCTTTATCTAAAATGAGTGTTTGTTGTTTTTGTCCTCAGCTCCATGGTGAGCTTATGAAATGTAAGTCATCTGGCAGACAAGTTGCGGAGAAACTTTGCAGGGCAAAAAAACCCAGTGGGAACAATCAGCAGTGTTATGCATGTTGCTCTGTGTTAAGCACACCTGCAACAAGGGAGTAAACTACATGCTCCCAGTTGGGGTGCCTGTGCCATTTTACACCTGATCCAGATCTCTCACCTGTACAGTGATCTGTGCCTGATTGCGTGCCTGAGCAAGTGACCCCACTTCCAGTTCTGCATTCTCAAAGTAGGCCATGGCTGTTTACCTAACCCGCATTACATCAGCAGGCCTACTTCTGTTTCAGTGTGATAGGTTTCTGCATGAGGCATGTTTGCCCAGGAAATCAATAGGATGGACTGGAGGGAAGTGGAGGAAGTGTTTGTGGCATGTCATTCATGCTTCAAAGGCTTTTCTCCAAAGCCAAACTCCATGAGGTCTTGCCAGTTCAGCTTATTTTTTGAAGGCACTTACACTTGCTGATGCTGAGTGTCTTGTCCCTAAGGCTGTTGTGTGACCGCATTTGTTGCTCATTGGCCCCATGTGATATTATATTTTCAGTTTAATCTGTACAGACTTATCTGTGTATGTACAGTGAGAAAGCTCTATAATTTCAGCTCGCCCTGCTCACCCCTCTTTGGATCACGAGTGTGTATTTGTGTAGGCATCTGTGCCTGTGAAGGCATGCCAGTTAGTTTGCACTAGCCATGTCCCTCAGCATCTGAACCACATCAAAGACCTCACTACTGGTTTGGATGTGCAGGATTCAAGGGATGGGATTTACCGGATCTTTTGTGAAGAGCGGGTGTAATTCACCCTCATCTCCAGGTCATGGGGTCACAGCACAGACACACATACACGCTAAAATTGCACATTCATCACTAATACAGTGTCTTCAAAACCTAAACCACATTCCACTACCTGGGCACTCCAAAAAATAGGGCTCAATAACAGCTTTGGAATTGCCCTTTTTCTCTGTCATTTGTTGGTTGAACTTTCAATGAAAGTTGCTAATTTAAGGCAATATGAATGTAGGCGACCATCACCAAAGCTGAAAAGTTTACCATACGTTTAACCTCTAGACCACTCACAATGAGTAAGACATAAATTGTATTTACGCTGTGCAAAATGTTTGAATACCTGAGAGATCGTAAAACACACACATTAATATGCTTGAAAGCAAAATATGACAAATCCAACAATTCATGTTTACTTTATCTTAAATAAAACATGCAAGAAATATGCTTATATAAGCTTATATTAAGTTTTGACAACTCATTCTTTCCCCAGGATTGGCCATTTGATGATGGAGCTCCTCCTCCCTCCAAAGTGGTAGAGGACTGGCTGAGTTTACTGAAGAGACGTTTCATTGAAGAGCCTGGCTGCTGCGTGGCTGTGCACTGCGTAGCCGGTCTGGGAAGGTCAGTTTAATTGTTTCTGGACCTGAAAGTTTAAATGTCTTTAGCTTCTCTTTTACCCATCCAAGAGGACTCTGAAAGGGAAATGGGTTCATTTCTTGTCTGGTGGCCCATAAGTAAGGCCACCTCTGGTGCCCTGTTCTAGACCTTAATCTGGAAAAGAATGTGGGCTGTGTGCTCCAAAGAACATTATGCACCTCCTGGTTTCCCAGGAGATCTATCTTCTCTATTAACCATGGACACAGCTAACAGTTCCCTATGGACTAAAACCGTACAGCCTACATAGTGGGGTAGAAGTGCTTTTTGGAGGCTTTAAAGTGGACAGAGTGCTCCGCCAAAGTCAACAGTCCCCAAAGTGCACTTAACTGCAATTTACTAGTGTTTTTAGAGGCTTTGGGTTCTGAAGACAAAACAGGAAGTTGATGTCTTACAAGCATGTGCTGAGCAAGTGGGAACTCATAATTATAGGTGCAGTGTTCTTTGTTGTAAAAATTCAGTGGGGTCTGTTACTTACTTGGATTCCTTGGTTAGCGGCACCAGTTCAGAAATACTAGCAAGAGAAAACAAAGTCTGTGGCTTTTAAAACCAATATTCCACAACATAATGTACTATCATGGTTAGCTCCTCCAGATGGTGTATTAATGCTCTCTATTGGTGCACATACAGGCGAAACAAAACACCACAAATGATGGCTAAAAAACAAGCAAATGACGTTAGGAGGAGGGGGGGCAGTCTGGCCTCGTCTTTTGGGTGGTTAAACTACGTCTCTGACGCACTTCGTCTGCTTCCAAAGGGAATCAGCCTTCTGAAAAAGTGCCAGTGCTTTTTTGGCCTGACTTGTTTATTTTTATCCAATGTAGATGGCAAACACTGTTTATAACTGGGGTTACACCATATGATTAAGCACACTTATCCGTACAGTGTATGCTTAATGCTTAGATTAATTAATAGTGCTTACTAAGGCACTCATGATTTTAGTTGTTCATGCATCACTGAGCTTAAATTCATAACCAACAGTATTACATTTTAGCACATCGCGTTACAGATCAATAATACTTCAGAGTTTTATGTTTTTCATGCAGAGGTGTGCCATTACTTTGTAAGCAATCAGACCTTTAATGTTTCTCTATCAAATGCGTGAATCAATGTCTTGCCATATTTAGGGAACAAAAAAACTCTGTGACGTAAACGCCCTTTTAACTCGAGCTAAGAAGTTTGTTTTTGTTTTCTGCAGAGCTCCAGTACTTGTGGCAGTGGCTTTGATTGAAAGTGGGATGAAGTATGAAGATGCCATTCAGTTCATCAGGCAGTACGTACATTTCTCTCTCAACTTCATTCAAGAACAACAAACACTGAGATTCTGATGTCAATTGCTACATTCATACCAGTGAATCCTAAACAATAGCTCAGTCACCATACTTATTAAAGTATTTTCACAAGTCTAACCACCTTCAAGGTTTGAGTATGGAATTGTAAGATAATTCAACATACTGTGATCTTTATGACTTTCCTAAAACTTGCAAATTGCTGTTTATACATTTGCAGGAAACGCAGAGGTGCGATAAACAGCAAGCAGCTTACCTATCTAGAGAAATATCGGCCCAAACAGAGACTGCGGTACAAACACCCTCACATTTTCAAGAACAGGTGTTGCATCATGTGACTGCATCCTGCTGTTCTGAACCGAGCTGAACCTAACGGACTGGGCCACAACTGATGCACTTTGCCGATTTGCCATTCAAACACAAACTGATTCGGTCTGGTTGAATTATCCCACTGGTGCCTAAATCTTTTTCTCTCTGTGTGGTGGGGATACTGCCATGGCCTTTCTGTAAGTTGCGGCTCGGAGGTCACTAAAAGGCTCCAAGGTCAATAAGATATGCCTAGGTGACCTTTGACCCTGCACCAGGACTGATCATGCCTTGATTGTGATTGTCTGAGAGCCAGCTGGTGTGAAAATGTGAATCTTGAAAAAAACGTGCCCTTTCAAGCTCTCAGTACTCTCTCAGTTTGTCTTTCTGCTGCTGTCCTGAGCTCTCCTGCCAGGAGTCAGATTTTTAGATGACTGTGGTTTGTTAATACCTTCAGTTTTCGGCACAAATATTTTTACTGCGGACCTTTTTCATGATACTTTGACGTTTTGTAAGAAACAACAGTCAAAGTGGATTTGAGAAGGGCTCATGTGAAATATATTTCTGTTTACTAAACCAACTCTCTGTTATTTCTGTTAGATTGAGTACCAGACACTAAATGGTTTATTAAAAGTTAGATAAGGGCTCTATCAGTAAAGGCCCATGAATTTAACAAAAATGCTTATGTGTGTATGTTTAACTTGTTCTTTTCGAATCAGACTGTTTGTGGGTCATTTTAATGTATTAGACCTGCAGGGCTAATGAAAGGTTTAGACCTTTCTGGACTTCCTGGATGGGATTCATCACTGGTTGAGCTGTCTACAATACTCATCTATTCTGGTCAACAGATGTCAGGTGGTAAACAATTAACTTATATGAATAAATTACTCAGTGATTAAGTTTAAAGGTAGTTTAAATTGTTTCTCTGGTTTTAAAGAATTCCCCTCCAGCTGCATTATATAATAAAGTCTGTTGCAATCATGGCTTAGGGTTACTTGTGTTTGTTTCACTTTAAGGTATTCTCATGCTGCCATCTGCAGGACGAAGGTTCAAAATGACTTACAGGAAACGCTACTAAAAATACTGAATAAAACTGATTAAGGGAGAATATGGGCCCATCAATATGAAACATTTAATAGCCAATTTTGGAAATATTAATGCTAATTAATCTTATCTTATTCTTATCTTTAAACTCTGTGATGTTTTTTTTATTTCTAAGAATTGTTACCTAGACAACATTGTGATGTTAAAAATCAAAATACAACTTGCATTTTTTTTTTTGCAATTTATTTTTTCTTTTATAGTGGTTATTATAGTTCATTTGGTAAAGCACCACTTATTTAATTATTATTAATTAATTATTATTATTAATTTAGGACAATTTTAAGATACTACAAGTCGGGACATACTAATTAATTTAGGATAAAATGTGACATCTACAAATTTTCAGACAAAACAGCTGGGAGGAAAATGTGTTTTTTATTCAGGTTCAGGTATAAATGAAAATGGATAGGGTACCAGATTCTTTTAGTGTATTCCTGGTAATTGTCTGTAGTTTGTTAAAGATGAAAAATTTGAAATAAAGACACCACACTACATGACGATCTAAACTGACCATTTTAAAGCTTCTTTGCCACTTAAGAAGCTGTCTAAAATAACAAAAAAATTAGCCAAGCATACCAATTAGCATGGCAAAATTTATTATCTCATTACTTTCAGTTCATGCTTTATAAATTAGTTGAAATTATACTTTTATACGACACAGGCGTCCCAAGAATACGATGGACCATGGTCTAAGGGTAAACTGTTGAGGTACGTGGATTTTACACACACAAATCAATTTAAGTGGCCTACAGTGTAACATGCTGTACCTTATATAACAATAAAAGGTGTTTACTTCAATTTCTAAAAGCTAAAAATATATTAAACTGAAATACAATTAAATTAAAATCAGCCTTAACAAACATATGAATATATACTTCAACATAAAAATGTGTGTATATAATATGGTTATTTATATGAACTTTCATTTCTACTTGAGAAAAGCAGTTGTTATGGATTCAGTTATAAAGGTCTATTAAAAGTACAACACTGCTCTCTGCTGGTCGTAAAAAGTACATTTGCAGAAATAAATGTGTCCTATTAAAAAACTTTAATAATATCGGTAATTAAAAACAGCTATTGGAATCACCGTTAAAACCTTATTGAGGAATTACAAAGGCATACAACTTTCAATTTAATGTATGTAGAAAATGCAGTTGTAGTTGGACGTCACGCGGGCGTGGCCCAAGTTATACAGGAAAGTTTGTGACTGATCTGTAATCTGTTTTGTAAGTGGACGCAGGACTTGGTCAAATGTGTCCACAGGCATAGAAATGGCGCGATATCTGCCCTAAGTTTTTTGTTGACAGGAAATGAGGTGTCTATGGACACCAAACGCGATCGCTGAACTTTTGCATTTTGAGCGTAATTGTAAGCATGCTAATGGTGCTCTGCTAGATGCAGCTTGTGTTTATAGTGTGGGGGCTGCTGCCAACATGGAGTGTCTACCGTTTCCTAAATATTCTTGGCTGGATTTCGTTTTCAGTGTTATCGGTGTGTGTACTTTTGTGTTTGACGTGGGCTCGGATCTGTGGGTGGCGATAGAGTTTTACACGCATGAACATTTCATGTGGTTCGGAGTCGTGGTGGGCTTTATGCTTGTATCGTCTGTCATCATTCAAATGTTCAGTTGGTTTTGGCTTCAATATGATCGCAAGTTGGAGGACTTTGATTCTCAAACAACAGTGGGGAACACAGTTCTGTGCAGTGGAGCAAAACAAGTGAAACTTTCGTTCTTCCTACACGTGTGCCAGCTGGGTTTCTTCCTCAGGTGAGGCTGCAGGCGCTTCTTTGATACATGCAGCGCCTTTAAACGGCCCGTATGTGTAAGAATTGTTAATATACAGGTCCTTCTAAAAAAAATTAGCATATTGTGATAAAGTTCATTATTCTCTGTAATGTACTGATAAACATTAGACTTTCATATATTTTAGATTCATTACACACAACTGAAGTAGTTCAAGCCTTTTATTGTTTTAATATTGATGATTTTGGCATACAGCTCATGAAAACCCAAAATTCCTATCTCAAAAAATGAGCATATCATGAAAAGGTTCTCTAAACCAGCTATTAACCTAATCATCTGAATCAACTAATTAACTCTAAATAGCTGCAAAAGATTCCTGAGGCTTTTAAAAACTCCCAGCCTCAACTGGTAGAGCATTGCGTTAACACCGCAAAGGTTGTGGGTTCGATCCCAGGGGAAGGCAAGTCCTGAGAAAAACTGTAAGTCGTCTGCCAAATGACTAAATGTAATGAACTTTATCACAATATGCTAATTTTCTGAGAAGGACCTGTATTAGAAAATTGTTCGTTTTTCACACTTGTAAATTATGTCCATCAAAATCCAACGACGATTTTTTTTATTTCATTTTTGTAGAATTTGATTACACAATGCAACTGGAGTTTGTAGTGAGACCTTTGCAGTACATAGATTTGAAAAAAGATGCTTGATGCAAATACCTTAATGCAAATACCTAGATGTAGATCCTGATGAACAAGATTAGTCACCTGTTCATAATATATTTACACATACACTTCAAAGAAAACTTGTTGTGTTCAATGCAGAAGCGACCCACATTTGTTTTTTAACCACTAAATATGTGTACATTCACTTACGGAGGTTTACTCAATCATGTACAGTACAGAGCCTTAAAAATAGTCTTTTTTTACCCTTGTTAATATCCTATTTTTGGATTTTGAGCCCCTCTACAATAATCAATGTAATTAATATGTTGTTATTCATCAACATTTATGGTGGTTTTGTGTGTGTAAAATAATGGTAATTTGGTACTTGACATCTGTTATTGAACATTTTAAGAACTTTTGAAATAACACAGGGAACATTCCTGAAAATGTAAGCGGTAACAGTGGTAGAAAACTTGTAGCGCTTCATATCACGTGTATCAAAAATGTTGTTAAATTGATAGCGTTCTAAACATGTTACGAAATTAGAAAAAATTCTGAAAAAAGCAGTCTTTAACATTCTAGTTTTGAACGTTCCTACAACATTCAAAATTACAATATCACTGTTTTTGTTACTTAATGGAAGTGGTCTTACAACTTTTAATTGTTAGCTGGAAAGCCAGTTGTTAGAAGCATATTTATAGCATATTCTGTTTTCTATAGACACATATCAGCCATCTGGCAGGGTTTTCGAGTGTGGTGGCGAGGTGGGGACGGGTCTGATTATGCAGTTTATCTGACACATGACCTCAGCATGCTTCGCCTCATCGAGACCTTCTGTGAGAGCGCACCACAGCTTACACTCATGATCTACATCATGGTACGGTCAAACCACGCTAGGATGGTACAGTGTAAGTAACCACTTTACTAAGAACCTTATGACAGCCCATGAATAGCACAATAGAACTTCCTCTAGTTTGCTCCCAGTTTCTTCTTGTCAGTTTGTAGTACACATTGTTTTTCAGGTTAGTTAAAGCTGATATTGTCAGCCAGACTGCTTAGAAACATCATAAAATGCAAAAATGTCTATTACTGATCAAACCATCTGAAAATGTATCCTATCACTTTAACACATTATTACCTTCTTAGAATAAATCCCTTTGTGGCACCTAACAGGATTTATTAAATCACATTTTTTAGGGATTAAAATCACTTTTTGTAAGATGCTTTGGATAAAATGCTTCAATGTAAATCAACAAATGTGCAAGCAAAATACTTGGGTTTGATTCCCCTATTAGGAAGCATGTGTAAATTGAAATACCTAATCGTAATGTGTGTGTTACACAGGTGTGAGTGTGGTAGCTTCCACAACTTCTATAGCCTGGATGGTTGTGGATTATCATCGGTCGCTTCGTTCTTTTCTTCCTGACAAGGACAAACAAGGTTGGAGGTCCTCGTTCGTTTACTTTTTATGGAACCTCTTTTTGATTGGTCCACGTGTGGCATCTGTCGCTGTCTTTGCCTCAGTGTTGCCCTGCTGCACTGCTGCTCACTTCCTGTTTTTGTGGTCCGTATTTGTTTTTTGGGCCTGGAGACAAGGCACTGACTTTATGGACAGTGTTGTGGGGGAATGGCTTTACCGGGCCACAATAGGTCTCATCTGGTACTTCAGCTGGTTTAATGTGACTGAAGGCCCGACTAAGGGCAGAAGTATCATCTACCACTCATTTATAATTGCAGACAGTGGCATTCTTATGGTCACGTGGTGGTTTTACAGAGACATGGAAATGACCCAGTCGTACGCCCTTCTTCTAATTATTTCCATCCCACTCTCTTATGTCTTGGGGTTAATAATAAAAGTTCTCTACTATTGCTGCTTGCACCCTACGCTGTGGCAGCCAGTGGACTCTAGAAAAGTTTTGGATGACGTATCTGATGGACTGGAGCCATTCAGCACCGTTCAGACTGACTCTGCGTTTTTATACATCTTAAATAAGAGGATGGGCAAACACGCTGCTAACTTTTATTCAACAAAGACTTCTGTAGTTAAAACAAATAGACGTGAAACAAGTAATCTATCAGTTCTATAGACCATTGCAATGTAGCCAGTAAGGCTGGTACAGACTGGTGCATTTTGCCTTATGATATTTGTGTTTGATTGTACGAACCTGTTTATAGATTGTTACAGTTTAACTGAAAACAGCCACTGAAACTAGTGTGTAAATTAAAGGAACAGGTCGTTAAAAAAATTCCCCTCACCTTTTGGAATAATACTAAACTTTTATTAAATAACACAAATCCAACTTTGGGAATTATGTTGTAAAATATTTAAAAATAAATTAAACTAGATAAGAATGAAGTCACTGTTTGTCTAAAATTTGACAGACTTGTGAATGTGAGGGGTGAGTACATGATGATTGCATTGTATTTTTTGAAGGAACCATTTAAAATGCATTGAAGTTAATACAAAATAATAGGAACAACTAATGTGGAACTAAATGGAACTGTGGTTTTCAGTGAATGACTCACTTCCTTTATTTGGTTTATTATAAAACAGAGTGCATGAGTGCATCTTTAAATTATGACTTTTGCCATGTCACAAAAACTGCATTGTTTGCACAGAATAGTATTTGTGTGTTGAATTGTCTTTATCAGTATAGTTTTCTGTTTGTTAAATTATTCTATCAGTTCAAGTCAAAAAGAAAAACAAGTCCTTTAAGGATTGCTAATGGGAATTTTAATGATCTGGAACCAATCCTAATGGGATCAAGAACAAATACATTTGATACCATTAGCATTACTTCAGATACTTATTGTTGTTGATTGTTTGTTAGTAGCATTTTTATCAAAGATTCTAAGCACACTCATTCACTGCTTTTGTAAATACTATGCATATAGTGACAGGTATTTTAATATCAATGTTAAATTTGTAATATTTAAAAATGACTTGAAATACCTATAAGCTTGTTTGTCAGTATATAATTATGGGGACTGTGAACAGATTTATAATTAACTCTACCTGATAAATGATAAAAATGGTATGTTATGTTTTGTTACATATAGCTTTTTAACATACGTTACTTACATAAATTGTCATCACATCTATAATTTCTTAAAGTTGTGTTTCTATCATTTTAACCTGTAACCCAGTATTAAATATTCTTACAGCAAATGTGAGCTTAGTTCCTTACACTTTGTGTTTGTTGTTTGGATATAAGCACAATAGTCTTGTTAGTTATTTTATATCAATGTTTTACAGTGTTTTGTATAGACAGACTGTTTACAGTTCTTAAAGTAGGGGTGTTACAGTATGTGTTGGTTTGACTGTTTCCGAGTAACCGTTGACAAGTGTTTCCCGTTGTCAGCTTGATGACAGCTTCTGTTCAGTGCAGCTGGGAATGGCTGGGAGTTTCCAGCTACTGTAGCCTTGAATTCTATTCAATAATGACTAATAGTTTCCATATCTATCTTCAGCATTGGTGTAGAGAATATATGCTGGTGTTGCCAGTAATTCTTATAGTTTTGATGCGCTCAACATCAAACATACTTTATTTGCATTTTAGTTGGTTCTGTTTAGTTTGTTTGTATTATTTAACTGTTCTCCACAGTGTTGTTGTTTCTTTTGTAGATGTTAATATTATTCCTCTATTGGTGCTTTAAGGTTAGTATGTCTTTGAGTCCAGTAAGTTTCAGTTTATCGCTCTTATTATATGTTCCCACAGCTTTCCTGTAAATCTGCTAGTCTGGTTAACTGTTATCTTTCATTGACTACATCTCACACACAAGACATGTCATTGATAGGACTTTGGAAGAAACATGTTTTTGGAAGAAACATGTTTACTTTGTTTTATTTATTGTCTGACTTGACTTACATTTATTGTCAACAACTATTAAATATAAACATGCTGTAAAATCATGTCACTGATCTGGATCATGGACAAAAGCTTCCTGTTCCATTACAGTGAATTGTACAGTGATTAATTTTTCCTTGCTTGGATTGATAACTTCCATGGTGGATGTTGCAGCTTTCATTATATCAGACAGATGATTGTGCGTATGGCCATGATGATCTCTCTGCTGGGGGTCTTCACTGTTAGTTTGTTCTGTTGCATCTGGTCGCTTTAGACTCAAATGAGAAAATATTTTAACAAAAATAATTTACTTGAATAATTTACCATGTTACACAGCTTGGATTCTATGTCAGGTCTGTGACATGATTCTTAATTCTTGTTTCATTGCTTGTAGAATGTTTATATTACTAAATAAAAAATAACCTTGTTTTCAAATGTATTCAGGGCTGGTAGAAATTTCTTTGACTGACTGATCGGATCGGATCTTTGAGGGTGCTGTTGTTAATCTAAATCATGATCTTTATACGGTCGACTAATAGAGGCGTTTTCTGTAAATGCTCTACAGCTCACACATATAATATTAATAATTGCAATGAGATGAGATCTAGAGCTTTATACAATTCTGTCTCAAATCCAAAACACTACACTATACATTTAAGAATCTGAGTGTTATATATTTCTGAAGCATTTAAAATGAGACCACCCAAAAAGATCATTGTCATTTGAAACCTGTCCTTTGTTTGGAACACAGGTTACAGGAAACAATGTAAGTGCACACACTGGAGTTTTAAACGCACTTACAGCAGTGGGCAGCATCTGATAAGCAATTGAAGTTAAGGTCCCTTGCACAGACATCGGAAGTGAACCAGGGACCTTATGGTTACAAGTCCAACCCAAAAAGTCCTTGCCCAAACCCTAACTGCTACAGAACATTCACTAATGGCTTTTTAGGTAATTTTTGAAACCATAAAATAATGGCAGTACAATGCAGGGTGTTTGTTTTCAATTCTGTTGTAATGCATAACTGGTTATTTGGTTTAATGGAAAGCAGAATCGATGCTGGTCACTGTGTTTGGGATGAAGATTCAAATTAACATTTGTAATGCAAATAATGCTGTGCACTCAAAGCCTAAAACTATAACAGGTCCCATCTTGTAATACTAATTCAGTCAGTTTTAACAGTCTTTATTAGTAAATATCAGTTGACAGATTATATTACATAATATTTAATGTTTAAAAACACCTTATAACATTTTCTAGCTAGCGTCATCACTGGAGCATGTGGGACTTTTCACTTGGGAAACCTTTTCTTATTACGGCCCATATAGGAGTCAGGGGCATGAAAACAGATTTTGAGAGATTCATGTTTGAGATGGTTGTACAGAGCTAATGTTAGACTCAACTGGTACGTCATCTGGTTTAAAGTAGGAAGTGGACACATTGAATTAAAGTGTTTTTCTGTTACACCTTTAAGGGCTAAGACACAGTGATGTTGCTGGAAGTTTGGTGCTGAAAGATGTGTGCATTTTGATTTAAGACTTTAGTGATCCCTGAACTAGGAGTCTATTTCTGATTACAAACAGCACTAGCCACTTAGGAAAATCAAAAATGACTCATGGTAACTGATTGGAGAAAATAGGCTGGTAACTCATGGTAACTGATTGCTGCACTAGGGTAATTTTTCATTAAAAATGTAAAAAAAAAAAACAGTTCTAATGTGGTTTTATGCCTGCGACAAGTTATATATAATATGCGTTATAGTTAATACACCTAAAATAAAAAAATGCCTATTTTGAGGACCATTTTGAGAATTTTTTCCATTCACAACGTTTATGAAAGTTAGACACATTCTATCTCTAACAACAATGAGAGCTTTTTCATAATTTTCCATTAAAAATAACTTTAAATAGTAAAGTTATAATCTATGAATAACTCGCTATTGTTCAAATGACAGAAATAACAGCACAAATGTCAAAATCTAATCAACACAAAAGAGATAATTTGCTAAATGTTAGATTCATCTTATAGACCAGAGAAAAACAAGGCTTGTCCAGCCTCAGAATATTTAATGAACTTCACTTACACAAAACCAAGAACAGTGTAGAACAGATATTTGCTGTGCAGTATCAGCCACTTTCAATTTCAATATGCCAAACATTTCTCCTGCTGTTCTGAAGTTAAAACATCATTTCAGGGCTATAGATAGAGCACTTATACAAGAGCCGCCAGATCCTTTGATTGTCTATGCATTACTAACAAATCTGTACACAGAGACCACATAACTTTCCTGAAAAATGCAGGAAACAAACTTCTAAAGTAGGACTTAAAGCACCAGAGGAGATTTTGTGATGTAAAAGAGAACAGCATCTGATAACAGCAGGAAAGATGCGAGACCGTAAGATACAGAGATGTTTGAAAAGGAAATCGTCAGGAATCAACATACATCAAAAGCACCAAACTAGCTGAAAATAACAGATATAATAGCATAGGCCTATGAGTCAACTATAACACTTCACCAGAAAACAAAAAATACAAACATATGTCATATTTCAGTAATCCCTTTAAGATAATACATTTACTGAATGGTGATTATAGTTAAAAAGGCACAATATAAATATGTACAGGAGGAAAAAAAACACACAGACACACACAACTATGCAAACAAATGAAGAGTACACATTCTTAATTGTCAAAGCTGCTTGCGTAAAAATGCTTTTTCTTCAGGCTCAGTAATGTTCAGTCAAAATCTCACAGCGGACAGGAACATTTCTGAGCACCCACTGTGCTCAGAAAACCACCTTCTATCAATTGAAAGGATCACTTATCACTGACCAGAAATGTATTGCACACTATCAGTTTTCTCCCAAATACGTACAAATTAAAGAAAATATCACAGGCTTGGGCCCCGTAGCTACAGTTTGATAGATAATGTTGGCTATATGCAATAGGTATTCCTACCCTTTTAATTCATATATCATCAGCTTATTAAAAAAATAAAGAGGAACTGAATGTGGTTAGTTCATGTGGCTCATAATTGCACTACAGACACAGACAGATAATTTCTTATGGGCAAATGAGATGATCACTCCAAGGGGCAACATGAACTATGACACTACTGCTTATAAAGACAGCCTAATAGTACTTTACATAAATGAAAAAACAAACAAACAAATGTTTGTTCCCCCAAATAGACACTTTGAAGGAATAGATACAAATAAAATCAGTCATTTACTCACCCTTTTTGTTTCAAAACTGTGTATGACCTTTTTTAAATCAATGATACACAAAAGGAAATAATTTGAAAAAACATTTCCCACTTTTTTTCCACACAATGCAAGTGGATGGGGACAGATGCTATTTAATTAAAACAACCAAAATTTTAGTTTGCCAAATATTTAGATTAGTCAGCTTAAATCAGTCAGTTCCTTTATAGTACTAGTCCACACCTTCTGAAAACCTGGAATAAAATAAAGTATAATTACACTACTTTTATGATGTTATCTGATGTTTTTCTGTCATTTTAGTAGCATGACAGCATCTTTCCCTTCATTGTATGGTGCAGCATGAACATTCCTTTAATCTCCTTGTGTGTTCCTCTGAAGAGGTATAAGGATGAGTAAATGATGACTGAACATTTTAGCTGCATTTATTTAAGGAACAAAAATGAAAACAGGTGTAAATGGTTAACATGAGACTCACACCCATAGAACTGATGCGATGTTTGGAAAATTAATGTCAAATTCTGTAAAAATGAATCAGAACCATTAATAACCTGTATAATTTTAATACATACATTTGCATGAGAAATAAAAAAACAGCATATTTCTTTTGGTGTTTTTTTAACCAGCCATCCCATAATAACCAATCTTTGCCTTTTAAATGAGTGCAAATCATAATGACTCCAACCCACATGTCAGCCCTTCAAAACAAAATGCGAAAATACTGACAATTTAAGATGGAGAATAAAAGTCCAAAATTATCCAAAAGAATATTATTTGCCAGTGCTGACCTTTGGTCATGGATTGTTCCTTTGGTGAATGCCTTGTTGAAAATGGTAAAGCTAGCAGCCCTTTATCAAGAGGCTGAGATTGACGCAGCGAGTATTTTCTTTCAATGTGTACTGTTGTTTTAATGACAAAATGTCCCAGTGCAAAGTCTCAATCGGGGTGGGGAATAGCTGCCATTGAGGAAATAGAGGGTTTGTGAGATCTTCTGGAGTTCTGCTCAGTTGTTCCACATCTGCTGTGGATCAGATTTCAGGGTGGGTGGATTTGCTGATGGGGGTCTAGGTGCAGCTAAAGGCTTGCAGCTCAGGGCTGTTGTCCAAATTCCTATCTTACCTCCAGTTTCATCTATAAGAAGTCCAGTTCCAGAGCTTGGTGAAGAGAGATCAGGTCCCCATGAGAGGATATTCGCCAAAACGGCATGTTGTGCTAAAGAATCAGAAAATATACACTAATCAGATACACCACAGATATCACAGACAGTGCTATCAATTGCATTGATAGTGTACCTGCTTTGCTGCAAATTCTTCATCTCTTCCGTCCCCTATAACAACATATGTCACTTTCTTCCCAAAGCGAGAGATGATTCGTTCAAAGCAGCTCTCTTTCCCTGTTAACAGAAGTATCAGTCAGCATCACTCAAATGTGGGTACACTGATCTCTGGTCAGTCCAAATACAAGTACTCCAGTAACAAATTGATACTAAAAATGTAGCCACTATTGTGTTTCTGCTGTTCCAAGTATTGACTCAACCAGTAAACTGTCTGTCTGACACACAGCTGATTTATACAATGCATACAGAAACTATTTTGAACCAATATGATTTCTAGAACTTTATTTTAAGTGAAAAGGTTAAGCACAATTTAAAAGATCTTACAGCAGCAATCTGTAAAGCTTGCCTCTCTATTATCTCTGTTTAAAGTATTAAATTGAAAGGTCAAAATTAAACACTTAAATTCAATGGTTATATGTGGAGTTTCTCAAACGTGAATAAGCTGAAATTCTAAAGCAACTGCTACTACAATGTATCTGTCATCTTTAGCACCCACACACACAATAGACTGCGTTTCTTTACTTTTTACTAGCATAAATATTCCACAACATCTGACCAAACCAATGGAATTATAAATTATTATGCATGTATCAATACCAGAGTATCATAGTAAAGAGACAGTCATGAACTGATCTGTTACATACATGCTTAACAAATTCTTGTTTATTTTTAACCAAAAAATTATGGAACCTTATTGATTCTTTAGATTGTGGCATTAACATCACCTAGTCAGTGATGACACACTTAATTTGATCCCTAAAAAAAGCTTTATTTTGTCAAATGAAATATGTCATCTAGTCTGAATGATACCTATGCTATGCTCATTTTAATTATGATTAAATAAATGTAACAATTTGTCATGTAAAAATGACAGTTTTACCTATTTTGGTGGCGCTGTAGATGTTCTCAACGGGAAAGACGTCACCCAGGTTATAAAGAAGCACTTTCGCTAATGCAGGAACCAGCTGAGTGGTGGTAACCAGAACATTCATACATCTGCCCCTGTGAACAAACACCCAAACCAGTTCATGACTAGAATGTGACTTTGAAGGATCCACACCAAGCACAAGAAATGTAAAAACCCCTAGAAGCAGATTCAATCATATCTTCTAAATCATGCGTTTTTACAGCAAAGACAGTTTGAGTGCATCTCACCTGGACTGAATGAGCAGAAGAGACTTGAGGGCAGTGCTCAGCCAAGCATCAGTAATATTCTCAATCTCTGAGCGAAGTCTGAGCAGAAGGTCTCTCTTCATAGGACTCAGCAGACCTGCAAGGGCAACAAGCAAGTGTTGCTTTTGACAACTACTTAAATATATGTTAAACTCAATGATATATAGTAATGTAAAGAAATTACTAGACCCAACCAAAGTTAATGAATGTAAATCTGTAAACGCAATTTTGGACCTGGATTTTTCATGAGCTATAATGTGCTGGAAAAGCAAACCAGTCATACCACATTACCTAAGCGGTCAATTTACTGTCAACAACTGCCCTATGGAAGGAGCTACTTCCCGGAGCAAAACAACAGCAGGGTGCAGGTGAGAAATTAAATTAACTCCTGACACACACTCACCTCCCACATTCACTTTGAACCCATTGTAGATCTCTTTGAGACGGCGATACCTGTAGGCCAGCTTACGCATCCACTCTACACCGCCCTGTACTGCTGTGGTGGAACCCGGACCCCCGCCCACACTGGGCCCACTGAAGCCGTCACTAGAGAAGTTGTAGTTGCTATAACATAATAGTTAGTGTCAGATAATGCTACAGTACAGTGTGATACAGTACAGAGCAAGCTTGTGTTATTAATGACAGCTACAACAAGCTCTTAAAGTGCATCTTTGTGAGAAACTTGAGCCTTTTCAGCTATTTTTGTTTCCTCTGAAGTGTAAAGAGGCCTTGTTTTAAAAAGCCAACTTGATCTAACCAGTTTAAAGAGTAACATTGTTTACATCATTATGTAACTACAACAATGGCAAAACATTAATGATTGAGTGTACTAAGTTAAGACATTCTAAAGGAGACAGCTGATCAAGTTTCATATAATCACAAAGATCTGAGGAAAATATTTTGACATTTCCTTGATTTAGCTCCAAATGTATTTTATGACCCAAATATATTTTGGTATTTGAGTGAGAATGGTGCATGTTCAATCTAATTTTGTTACTGTTAAAACTAAAAGATAGTGGCAGGTTTTAATAGAATTTACTAGAATTTCTGATTCATTGCTTTAATACCTCAAATCTTGCCCATTGTCATCTGAGGCAACATCATCAACATGGACTTGGTCACATTCCTGTGTACACAGGAGAAGTTTCATTCATAAACCTGACAAGACTGCAAACTGAGTATGAAGCAAAATAAATAGTTTTGTTACACTTTACCTCCAGATCATTGAAAAAGAGATGAGTGTCTGCAAGCTCAAAGATTAACTCTTCCATCTGCAGGCCCAGATTAAGAACTGTTGCTGGATCCTGTTTTGAAAAAACACTTTTTTATATTTTATATCTACAATCAAAATCTTTGAAATTGCAAAATTAATTGGCCATACCTTGCCAAACTTTTGTGCAAATGAACCAGTAAGGAGAGAGTGGAAAATGATGATGGTTTCGTCTAGATCCCACAAGAAGACACGCTGAGAAAAGGAGAGTTTGTCATGTTTGAGGCACTTGTGTGTGTCTGTCAGTGATTACCTCTCTAAACTCTTCCTTTGGTACATAAAATAAAAATATGCACAAGCATAAGCAGTACTGGTAACAGTCTTTTGACATGGTTAGGGTTCTGTTTTAAATCAACTATTGTCAAGATCAATAGTAAATCTTTGACCTTGGTCCTTTACACGCCACAGGCATTGGAAGTAAGATATGCAACAAGCTCACAATACAGATGTAAGAGTTATTACCACAATAAAATACAAAAGGTTTGTTAAAACCACTCATCTACTAAGTAATCAATAAACAATAAAACAGAACTAATATCATCTTTACCTGTGGCTTTCATTTGGAAGAAAAACAAAACCCACCCATTTAGAGAAACAATGATTGCTTAATTTTATCATCATGATTTATCGCCTGGTATAGTCTTTCTAGCTGGACCACCAAATGCACAAAATTCAACAAGGTGGCAATATTTTAATAAGGTGAAGCCAGACTTTTTAACACTTCATGTGCAGACAAACTAAACAGGCATATCTGAAGCGTTTAATTCATCAAACAAATGAACTATAAAAATTTCAACTGATAAAAAATGATAACATTACTTTTTATTCAATATAACACCTCGTATAAATCTGGCCTATGACTATGCAAGATGCTTCACAACCTCAAGGTCATTGTCTGTGGACTGGGAGCTGTCAGACTTCTTGACTTTGCCTTTAGCTTTGCCAGGAGGGTTTTTGCGATTGGGCTCGTCCTGATCCCGTGCTCCTGTGGGTAGGGCCATGCCAGCAGGAAGAGCCACACCTGTTGGGAGCGTCACACCTGGGGACGCATCTAATAGAAAGAGCAAAACAATACGCTGCACTGACAAAAGAACAAAAGATGGTAATACTGACAAAAACAAGAACAAAGTCCAAGAGTGAACACCAACACAAAGTCAGACTGTCCTATGTTTTAAAATACACAATTCAAATAAAACTTTTGTTGTTTATTCTAATTGGCTGACTGCTGTTTAACTTACAAGAGCCACAGTGCATATGAAAAGTGTTAGGAGGAAAGAAAACACACCTGTTGTATTGGGCAGGTCTGCTGAGGCACTGCCTTCTGCCTTAATGGCTGGATATCCAGGTGCCACCACACTTGCTCCATCTCTGTCACTACTTAGCAGCCCAGTGGAGAGGTAACTGGGAGGGGGAACGTAGTACTGGGAGAACTGGCTCTGACCAAGAGAGTTGTAACTTGTGAATTCCTGAAGTGTGTGGAAAGGTGAAATCAGAAATAATTCTTATGACACACCCTCTGCTACATTAATATAATTATACAACAACAATAACAACAATTAATCTAATCTATGGAGTCTACAAAAACAGCTGGGATAAGCCACTTTTGACTGATTCAATATTTCCTTTCTACATGAAAGATTTCTCACAAGTATTGTGAGTGGTTGCAAGCTGTTTGTTATGCTGGGAAAGATTGCTGGGGTGTTCTAGGTTGTTGCAAATGTTCAGTTGCTTCTTGTTAGGACATTGCGAGTAGATTCATGTGCTGGAAGATGCTCACCTGCTGTGTGGCAGTGGCTGTAGTCACTGCAGTTGCTGGGGGGATGTTAGTGTACACACTGGATGTAGTGAAACAGGAGCCTACATAATAATGAAAAAATGTTAAACAGGCTAAACAACTCAGTGATCTGAAGTGAACATATTTGTGCTACAAGTTTGTGATCAAAGTTTTAGTGAATAAAATGCTTTATGAATGTTAATGAAGTGGTTTTGGGTAGATGGATCTGGGTGGGTCTTTTATCCCAAAGGTCCTGTACTGGTAAAGCTGTGGGCTGCAGAGAAAGAGGCAGAGAGAGAGAGACAGAGAGAGAGAGGCAGAGAGAGAAAGAGAGAGCAGGCTTGCCTTGGCTGGGGTATGTGTAGTGGATCTGGTTGGGTTGGGTTGAGGTATAAGCTGAGCTGAAGCTGAGAAACCCCGTCTGGCCAACAGAGGGTGTCTCGAGAAGCCGCGACTCTGCCTTTAAGCCTGGCCACATGGTGCCTGAGGCCATGCACGGAGTGGTGGAGCGTGAGAGGGCAAAGGGTGGAGGAGAAAAAGGATGCAGAGGAAAGTGGTGATTAGAAGGTGGTTAAGAACAGGATGTAACTTGAAATGTGGACTGATCTGACTGCCAGCGTACAGCGTAAAGGCAGGGTGAGGGTTTAAGTGGAATGAGTTTGGGTGAGGTGTTCAGATGAATTAAAGCACAGACGACAACAGGGTGAGGCACAGACCAAATGGTGGCAGTCCGTACGTCTGGCCGGGCTGAGGAAAGCCGCTGTATACAGTTGACTGGCCCAGAGAGGGAAAAGCCACTTGACCAGCATATGCAGTGACTGCCGTGCTTTAGAGAATCAAAGCAGAGTTACTACCTAAACTACTACCTAACCTGTTACAGCCAAAAAAATACAAATCATGTCTACAACAAAACTTAAAAATAACATGGTTGAACCTGGAACAATCTTTTAAATACAAAATAACCTGCAAAATCAAGAACTTACTTGTTTCCTTGGTAGATGTGTGAGGTATACTCGGTGGCTGTGGTTGTTGTGAGGTCTTTGCATGTATCTGCTGCTAAAATAAATTACAAACATGATTTCCCTAGTTTCACGTTTTAGATGAATGTCTGCCTGTGATATCTAATCCTGATTAGCAAATTCTGAGATGGTTTGTGGACCTTACCATTGTGAGTATATGCATTTTCTGTGACACAGGCCTGGGCTCTTGATATCATCTCTTGATCTGACTGCTCTGGACCCCCAGGCACTGCCACAGGCATTGGGGTTGCATTATATTTACACCTCACATATGTATTATATAATCCCAAAAATATATTATGATTCTGAAGATCAAAATAAAAAAATCTGAATCATACTCACTGGTGTGTGAGTGTGTGACAGACGATGGAGGATATGAATTGACCTCTGACTCTAGAGATAATGATTCACTCCGATTAGGTGGCTCACTGTTGTCATTAGCTACTGCATCTCTGCAAGTCACAAAAAACAGGTTTCAAACTTATGGCAATCCAAAACGTACCACACTGTGTTGTTCTGATTAAAAACTGAAGTACACACAACACAACTGTAACAATATCCAAACAGACTAAGATCGTCATGAACAGTTGCATTAATTGGCTATTCTGGTGCTAAACATTTTGTTGTAGTTGAGGACTGGCTGCTATCCAAGAAAATCATGCACATTATCTCTGACAAGACGCTCTTTGACGCACTTCATCTCTGCTTGAGGGCACAACAGAGCAAGAGTATGATCTTGTATCTAATTCCTTGAGTGTGGTCTCTTAAGCCTCTACATAAGCAGTCCAGCGGCCTCATTCTGACAACTGTTCTATGTTTACAATGTCAAATGTTCATACAAACAATAAATAAAATCTCTGTACATAATTTGCGTCCATAAAATTGCTGAATTAAGAAAATGATTAACTTATTAACTTAACTTAAGATCCTTTCACCTAAAAGAAAGTTTTGCTCATTGTTTTGTCCACATTTTCAACTCATCATCCTAACCAGTAATTAACTGGTTTTATAATAATTAAATCATTTATATTAAGAAACAATTCTGTATGCATGAAAACCAGCATATTGCAAATATGACTAAAACAGTCATCAACAATAGCAGACAAACAGTAATCTTGTACAATGTACAATGTTTTTCTCTCAACATACAAAAAGAATAAATCCTGTTACACTTTCCCTGTTACACACCCATTATCTCATAGGCTTCTGAATTACACACCTTCCTAATCACACGTGTACTATACATGACTGACACAAATATTATGAATGCTGTAGATAACCCAAATAAACCGTCTGCATGATGCATACATAATGTAAAGAAAATATTATAATACAAATATGAACTCACCTTGAACTGCCCTCCTGACTCATGTCTGGATCATGCCGTGCTTTTTTTGTCTATTGATCAAAACAGCAAAATAATATCCTAAATGAAACAGTAATACCCTTATATACCCATAGAATTTTATTGATTAAATGAACATTAAAAAATGTATGTCAGTGTACTCACAGGTAACTCGGGCACCTCTTGTGATTTGTCCATGGTTGTGAGTGGAATCCTTCACCGTTTATCTGGGTAACTCCGCCCTCTCAGTCTCTGCAGTTACAGCTGCTTTGGCCAAGGCCCTGAGTAAAATACCACAAGTCAACGTTGCAAGACATCTTTATATATATATGCTCATCCAGCCCCTACCGCTCCACCTGTGCGGGATATGGCTGCTAAGCATTATGGGAAATTTAAAGCAAAAAGTGGGTCTTGCAGATCCTAATCCTTCTTTCCCATAGCAGGTGAGCTCAGGCCCAGCAGGTGAGGCACGTGAGGCTTCCCCACAAAAGCACCAGATGTTTTGTTCATACCCTCCCACTTTACAGCACACATGCCTGGATTTACATGGCCGCATCCCCTTACATGTATACTAACCTACATTTGATGAAAACTAGGAAGATTGTATTCTTCCCTGATTATATCAATGGCATTAGGTGTTTCTGCACAAGCTGTCTCATCCAAAGGGCGGCCAGAGATAAGATCTAACCTAATTTAATTCACCCCGTGCCATCCTTCAACTGCATTTATAAATTGGAATATGAAGAAGAAGAAGAAGAAAAAAAGAAAAAAAAAAAAAGAGTAAGCAGGTCAGACGTCTACTTACATTTAGCAGCCGCTAAACCTTCATTCATGTAAACATGAAGCTACAAGCTTTGGTAAAATCACGTGTTGCCATGATCACCGCTTATGCAATATCCAGATTGTCTCAATGTCTCAAGAACATCTGAATCTACAGTTTTAATACTGCTACAAATGTGGAAAAAAAACAAATTACACATTGCCCTTAAAACAACTAACCGGTGTTTATTTGGACCAAACCCTTTTATGTTTTTCGTTAGTTTCTTAAGTTTAAAAAAAATTAACATAAAGTTAAGCAGAAAAACAAAAATAATGCAAAAAGTACTACCTTGGCCACATACTACAGTAGCACAACTGAGAAGCATAATATAGGTTTGACGTAACTACAGTTCTACAATGCAATAATTAGATTTGTGAAATAAAATTGTGTTTGAGTTAAGCTCAGGGAATACTTCTGTCTGTTTGGGTATTGTTAGTGTATGTGCCAGAAATTATTTGCACTAATTAATGGTTCCATTGAAACAACAACAACAACAATTGACGGCCACATTCACAGGCGCTTACATGAGGAGGTTTAAAAATACATGTTTTGTATTAGTTTTGTATTAGGGCTGCATGATGATGACCAAAATTGTTGAATGTTCCCCTTTACATTGTAATTGAGTAAATATTAAATTTTACACTGAAGTATGTTTTGAAATGTAACCTGTGAGGCCAAACTGAGAACTGTGTTTCAGGAATAGTTTATTATATTTGTCTAGCAACAAGTCTCATAAGGCCAACATTGTTATCAGATAAACTAAACCGCTTCATTTGCTCATATTTAAGTGTTTCTCACTTCTTTCTTAGTGCATACATATTTTCCAGAATTTGCTTTGATATTTTACTGGTAAGTTGTTTTTATTCTAACTACAGACCCCTTTATTGAGGTTGCAGGGCAGGGCAGTATGTAAAGCTGCTATGCTAAAAGATTTACTAAAAAGTTATTGCAGTAAGTACATTATAATAAAAAAGTCAAACTTACTCTTTATCTAATATAGTTAAGTTTCTTAATACATTAAATATACAGATGAATGTATTTTAGGAAGGGGTTCTTGGCATCAGAAAGTGTAAAAACCCCTGGTTTAACCTGTTATATTTTTAGGATCTTGCCACTGGATTTAATGTGGAACACACCTGCTGAACCACACAGAAACGTAACAATTTTCTATTGTGTAAAAGCTATAATTGTTGCTTTTAATGACTAAGTAAATGTTGCACCCGTAATCGTAATCACAATTAGATTTTTAATTAATTAAGCAGCCCTAGTAGAAGTACAAAAAACCCAGAGCTTTTGTGTGAGAATACTGTAGGAGGAATATTTACTTCTACATTCTACATCTACAAAAGCAGTTTTAAAATTAATAGAATTTTAAAATTGTGTACTATATTGCCATTGTGTTTGTAATCATGAATGTTAGCTGACTTGTTTATTTAGTTAAACGTTTTAATAAGCTAAATAAGCTTTAAAATTAAATAAGCTGAAATTTACATTATTTACATCCATTTCCATCAACATCACCCCTACATCCATAGTCATTACCAACTTTTTTTAATGCATATAAATTTACAACCAACCTAAAAATAATTTCATTGTAAGGCAACCACTGTGTGTGTGTTGTTTCTTTTAAATATTTGCCCTCTTGCCAAGTACATGAATACATTTTTTAAAAAAATGTTTTCCATTTAAATAGATTTTTTAATTTCAATTATTTTATAATTTTTTTAATACTGAAGACTCTTTAGTGTTAGTTAAGGGGTTTCAATAAACCGTTAATGCCAAATTGCTGCTAAAAAGTGGAAATAAACTAAAACTTGTCATTAAGAACAACAATAAAGCTCATATTTCAACCTGTTTCATAATGCAATTCAATACATATAGCATTATAAAAGCTTTTACCCTAAGCTTTCAACCATTATCGTGATATAAAAATTTGACACCAGCACGTGCCTAGTTCAAACCTAGATAGTAAACAAACTCCTCCCATGCTTCCATAAGTGGACAGCTGTTGTGGGTTTATGTTTTATATGTGGTTTTATAAGGCCAGAAAAATTATTGCTTTTCCATCTAAAAACAATGCAAGAAACTAAAAAAAATGTACTCAGTAAAAGTAAAAAAAAAACACTTAGTACTTTATTATTATTAATCATTTAACAATATGATGTCAAGTTAACATTTAGGCTATTAGTTGTCAAGGTATATACAACTGCAATATTCACATATACCATTACCTTTGACTACTACACACATAAACACATAAACAGTTATTTCTTGGGAATCAATTCAATAATGAACTAACTCACATAATACCAATTTCAAATATTTGCATTTTAACTACTTCTGCTTTACCACATTAATTAATAAAAAAGATTTAGATTAATCTTACAATCAGTAAGACTAGATTGTAGGATAAGAATGAAGTTCTTCTAAGAATACAGTATGTAACTGTATGAAAAAATATGAAAAACTGTTTACCTGAAAACTATACATAAAATATAAAAATGCACTGAGCAGTATTTTAATTTACTGTATGCAAACAAAACATTTAAACTTGCCCCTCCTCTCATGTGGAACACCATCTGAAGCGCACACACCCCCTGCCTCTCACCTGCACACTGTTACTGGCTCTCAGAAATGTCCTCAGCACCCCAATACAGGGAAATGAAAGTGTTTCTGTAGACCTAAACACTTCTAGTATATAGAGGACTTTTGTACACTACAAAATAATGTACAAAAATAATGTGAAATGTTTGTTGTGTAGACAAATATATATTTTGCCTACATTTTTAAATGAATAAGTTGGACCAGATATTCATAGATAATTAGCCAACAAGTGGTCAGAGCAGAAGCATGTTTTTTAGTCATAATTCCCATATCTCCATTTGTGGACATAGTTTGATAATTTCACTGTAATACTTAAATGTAATAATATTTATTAATAAAAATAATAGAAATAGTGTGTTATAGATAAATAGGTCAACCCAACAAGAATCTTCAGACACTGCAGGACATGGTGGACCTATTCACATGTGAAATTTAATATGGCACATTATAAACACGTGAGAAGAAGGGGATCACGACGGCAAAACGTATAGAGATGTACGATTCAGACCAACGATGCGTCCTGGATTGAAGAGCAAGTAGCAGCGATTTAAGGACGGAGGCTAGTGAAGGTTAAAATCCCATAACCTGATCCCTCGCTTTTCATCTCTAATATACACAGCCTTGCTTAAACATAGGGTTTTGCTCCTATGACGATTAGACGGTGCTATCTTAGGCAGCTCACTAGGTTTCAAAACACAGCCAGAGTTTTTCTCCAGACACTGTGGCTAACTCACGTTAGATATTCCCGAATTCACAATTTTACCGTCACCTGTTTGTTATGTTTTGGAAAGTGACAACCAAATAATTGTTGAAGTGTAAAATACAAAAGATGAGATGCAAACCGTTTTTCTGTGTAAATGTGTGCTACGGTGTTGATGTAGCAGTTAGCACAGTTTAACCAGTTAGCCAACGTGTGTTATTTAGCTCACTGTCAATTGACCTTAATATTTCCCAGGAAAACGGTCGTTGAGGCTTTTAAATGCACAACGTCCAGAACACAAATGGGAAGTGAACTCTTACCATGTCACCAAATGCTGCAGTCGTGGACACTTTATGTTTCCTTAGGCTGAAATTCCCTCGGTACAGCGCAGTATGTTGTTAGGGACAACTATTTGGCAGGAAGTCGATACAGATTGAAACACGCATGCGCAGAAACAACGCTGCTGCCGCTGCTGCCTGAACACACTGGAAACACTGTATGTTTAACAAGGTTTTAAACATTTGTATTTAATAGTTATTATGAATTAATTATGAACTATGAACTTAAAAAAGATTACGCCGAGTTTAAAAATTGTTCATTCAGTTTTTTTTTATTTTATATACGGTATAGTACATATATAAGGTATGGAGATGTCTTGAATTAGATAAACATAAGAAATAATTGTTTTAAAACATTTATTTAGCGTTCAAATTCTTCCTATTTTTCATCATTCTAACAATGTAATACTCTGATCATTAGAGGTAAAATATGTGACGTGTAAATAAATATACATGGAAAATATAAAACAATATATGAACTTCCAAAAATGGAAGAAAATAAACTTTCTGTTTAAGCATGTTTGTAGTTAGCTAAGGGACAATGTAAAGAACATTATTGGTCCAAAGATATTACATACACTACAGTTAATATAGGGATGACTTTTATGAGGTCATGAAATCCCTCTTTATCCCTCTTTTTTAAGCGATACTCAATTGTCTCAACAAAGTTTTGTATGACAAATTGTTTATCTGTATTGCACAGTATATCCCAGTCCAGCCCGAACAACAGGAATGGTAGAGACATGTGAAAAGGTCACAACATACATAAAAATCTGAACAGGCACGATTTGAAAAGCAAAAGACACTGTAGAACTGGGCTATTTTGGAATTTCTGTACATGATGCATATGGTTTCAATACAATCCAATAGATGTGCTTTGTTGACAAACAGTCCAGGTAACTGAGATAAAATAATAACAGTTTCTGATAAATGTTATCTGTGAAATAAACCATTCCAAGTGTGTGTTAAAATCATTTGATCTATTTTACTACAAAAATTGCCTTGCCAAGAAACACAGTGTCTGGCATATCATGTAAAAGTGCTGGCATCTGAGAAAAAAGAGCAGAAAAAAAAAGAAATTACTTGTATTACAATATTCCTTTAAAGAGGAAACAGGATCTCATCTTCTCATTTCAGTCAAATAATCACAACTAACAGCCTTGTATTTGGAGAAAGTAATCTTGTCTAGTCTAGTCTAATACATACACAGTCACACAGTTTTGAGTACTACTAAGATTTTACACAGGCCATGCTAAAATAATGTAGTAAGATAAGTAATGTCGTTATTAATTTAACATTTGTCAATAGAAAGAAGAAAGTAAATGCATTCATTAAAAATGTATTGATATTTGAGATGGAAGGCCTGTGTTGTCTTGTACTGGTGGGGCTTTATACATTATTATCCCCTTTTACCATCAGTTTATTTTGAACTTTCCTTGATCCTTTATCTCCATTGTGCAATGATGCATGAAAATACAAGTCAATGAAACTACCTAAAAATAACAGTTCTATGTGACATTTATCTTAACATTTAATCAAATGTAAAAACATGATCACAGAAGGCATTGCGCCTAGTAGCTGGTGCCAATATCATTATCGCCATCAACTAATAAGTCTGTTGTGTAATTTTCCTTGTTTTTCCACAGGCTTGTCATCGTGGTTTCAACTCTCCAGGACTTCTAGGATCTATCTCAAGAGGCTAAAGTCCTCTGAGAATCCATTTCTTGGCACCTTTGCATCCTTTCTGGAAGCTGTTACCATAGTAATTTGAGACTTTTAGTATCTCATAATCCTCTTGGGCATGCAAAGATTTCGGGATCACCTCAGATCCCCCTGTGCTGCCAAGTCGAAATTTAAAATAGCTAAGAGGTCCTTCATCTGGGCTGACTCAACATCTCCATCTGTTCTTGTTCGTTCTAGTGAGGCTGGAATGGACATTCTGGAAGTACAGGGGTGCTTGTTGGAAGCCATTACTGGAAGGCGTGGTCTGCCGGTGGACCATAGGAGAAACCCGGGAAAGCTCCTGCTGCCTCACGTACACTACTGGTTACGTGCAGGTTGTCAGTGTTGCAAAGAGAGGTAGACACAGGTAAGTGGGTGAACTCGGGGTCAAAATGTTGAAGATCAGTGGGACCACTCTGTTAGTTCGAAAGAGACACATTATATATTTTATCATTATATATAAAATGCAAATTAATGTCAATTAATTACAAAACTAAATTAATTAAAATATATTGTTTGTTAGCATGTTTAACAGTGTGAATAAACAGTTAACTTACCACTGTGGGAACAAAAGGAGGGCTGATCCTCTTGGCCATGAGATCTTCCCAGTTGATGGGTGAGAAGAAGCTATGGAACTTCAATTCAAGCTGCAAATAAACAAAGGTTTATATAAGCAACACATCTCAGGAAAATAAACACCATGCAAGTAAAGTGGCACCATAAGTGTGACGTTTGACTTACAAAATCATCCTTTGATCCCAGTCTCTTAGTACGATCCTTATGCAGCAAACCCTCCAGTAGATCACGGCCTGCATTGGACATGTTAGGCTTCAGCACTAAAGGCTTGTGAAGGATGTTGTTGTACATCTCGGCTGTGTTGCGACTGTAGAATGGAGGCTGAATGAAAATAAAGAAAAATGTATTCACACTGTTATAACGTATCCTCTGCTAGGGCCAAGAACACTGTACGCAAGTATGCAATACACAAATGTTAAACCAATACCATGCACATGGACCTGCTGAACTAATATTTATTAGGAAAACTGATTTATCTTTATTGGACTCTTTTTTGCTATTATATACATACATTAATTATATTGCAGCGATGCTGAAAACATGACAAGCATTGCATTATTGAACTGTGCTGATGGAATACAACTTCGGAATGCAACAATGTGTGAAATCTTGTGTAGATAGAAATGTCTGTGTTTCAGGCCATGAAGGTAATGTAGTATCTTCTCATGCAAAGACTCAAGTTCTTCTCACCAGTCCATATAGCATCTCGAACAGCACCGATCCCATGCACCACCAATCTACTGTACGATCATAGGCCTGCTTCTGAAGTACCTCTGGTGCCAAGTACTGTAAAACAAGAGGAAAGTCATCAAAACACTGTTTCAACTGGTAGTTTCTGTCTAAACTCTATGCGTTCTAGGACTAAACCAAGAAGGTAAACTGACCTCAGGAGTACCACAGAATGTTGTGGTTGTTCCATTTGGTTCCAGTACTTCTTTGCATAGACCAAAATCTGTAAGAACAATGTGGCCCTGAGAATCCAGAAGGATGTTTTCTGGCTTCAGATCTCTGTGAAAGAAAGAAAAAGAAACGCACGGTAAATCGCACGGTCACTGTTCATAATCAGCAGAACTGAGGCGACAATTGTTTTTCTTTGACGCTAGGGGGAGCCGCACACACTCGCATACCTGTAAACTATGTGCAGGGAGTGAAGGTAACCAAGTGCACTAGCAATTTCAGCTGCATAAAACCTTGCCCTGGGCTCTAAAAAAACTCTCTCACGCTGGAGGTGGTAAAACAGCTACAAAACAGAACAGATTAATGAGTTAATCACGCTGGAGGCGTTTTGAGGTGTGGCCTTTTTCATGTTTTGAATGACTGAGTGACTGAACATTGAGTGACTGAATAAGATATTTACTGACCTCGCCTCCATTGACGTAATCTAATACAAAGTACAGTTTGTCTGTGGTTTGGAAAGAATAATGTAGGCTGACCAGGAATGGATGCTTGATATTCTTCATTAATACGCTCCTTTCTGCCATGATATGCTTTTGCTAGAATATAATTAGAGAGTGATTGTTGTTATAATTCTTGCTAAAAATGGCACAGCCCTTTCGCTTCTGTGCAAACATGTCTTGGGTCTTACTTCTTTCTTTTTCAGAATGATTTTCTTCTGCAGCACCTTCACAGCATAGTATTGTTCATTTTCCTTGTGTCGCGCAAGCAGAACCTGAGATATAAGATACATTTTGATATCCAAGTTTAGATTTTGACAGATAAACTTATTTTAAAATTTTAATGGTACACCATTATTTAAAAAACATTTCTCTGCCTACCTTTCCAAAACTCCCCTTCCCAATAATCTTCAAGTAGTCAAAATCTGAGGGCTTGATCCTGTTAAGTAAATCAAATTAAAGCATTTATAACACAGAAAGCAAGTTGCTGTGACCGCAATCCAATGTGTTAGACAAAAGGCTGAGAATCAAAGCAGAACATACTGAGTTTCTTCAGCCAGAGAGCTCCTGGGGTGGGTCAAACACAGATGAGTCTCCTCAAGCTCCTCATTCTGGTTCTCATCGATTTTTAAGAATGAACCAGCCTCCGTACTAAGAGAAAGAAAATTAAAAATGTTAAAGATTTGAAATCAGAAAATTTAATAACTTTGTTCCAGAACAAAACACTTTATATCAGACCTGCACATTTGGTCTTATTCTAATTACAATAATTAAATTAATAATAATAATAATTAACAAACAAACAAAAAATTTGTTGCCAATTAAGCACTTACAACAGACACCACGTTAGTATGTCATGTAAGTCATGTACAATGATATGACTAATATTCGGTGATAACTGGCATACAGGTGTTAAACAGTGTTTTAGCGTCAACTGTATTTTAAACTGTATTAATTTTCTTTAAATTATTCCCTTCTCACAGTATTTCCTGTAATGCATTAACTGGCTGATAGATGGCAGCGTTGGTGAAGTTTGTGAGGCGACGGTTCAGAGATGTTAGGGAAGTAAAGATTTCACACTTTTTGACTTTGGCAAGGTAGCTGTCGTCAATGCAATTAAACAGAATATATGAACGTTTTAAAAAATAAATTACAGTTTTATTAAAACATCTGTCTGCTCGGCCAACACTTTAAAAAAAGCAGCAACGTAGACTTCTCAATCCAAGTATTTTTTGTGTGATAACAATTTTATCAAATAACCCTACAGTATTCTAACCCAAATGTTACAAGATTTGTGGGGCATTTGAATTGTGGAAATTCTATACTGGTGCGACCTAAATTACTATAGGTTGATACCAAGACCAAATGGGCCATTCTTAATTGTATTAGACCCTTATTCTCATCCAGGGGACAAGAGGGATTTTCTCAAATGTGCTTACTGAGTCCAAGTGGCAGACTTAACAGATGCTTTCCATGCAGTGCTATTCCAGTGCTGGCTTTAACACCAGACACAGATTAACCTGCACAATTAGCAGAATGTTCAGCCAAAATCAATGATGAGATTACAACCTCCACTGTGCCTCAGCACAGTTGTCAAAAATGTTTAAAAATACACTACTGAGGTCACACAGCTGCCTTATTAAATACAGGAAATGTCCTGTGCCACCTATTTGCTGATGCATTTTAAAAAGTGACCATCATCTATTTATTTGTTCATTATGACTTTTGACATGTAATTGCAAATGCATTATGCAGATGATTATTTCTACAATTAAATATACAGATAATGGTATACTTACTGTTGACAAATGGGAGGATTGGAAACCAGTTTCTGGATGAAGTCGTTCAAACCCATCTTTCTTTCTTTAATGAAAGCTACAATGAGAAAGAGGCATTAACGTCAGAAGGAAATCCACAACTGACGTCACGAACACCACTGCATTGATCTCAATGGAATTTCAACCATATGTGATGTAAACCGCTTTTGTCAAATATTTTTAGTAAACGAATCATGTGCACCGTCAAATATAGCCTATATTTGATATTATTTAATCAGACGATGTAAGAGAAACCGTGTAATGCGATTTTATGTCGAGAGCAGTGTTACACAACAGATAGCATCGTTTACTGTGCTCTACTGTACTGTCTGAATATGGTTGGGTTAGAAATTGACACAACTTATTTCGAATATTTACTTAAATATTGGACATTTTATTTAATGCTTATATATATGGGCTAAGAATAAAATCATAAATAAAAACGAAACACTATTAAGAATAGAAAAATGTGACCACAACAAGTTACAACTAAAAAATGCAAAATGATTGATTATCTACCTAGTGTCATTCATTTGACCCTCAATAAAAACGACGCACATCGTTATATACCATACAAATATCAAACATCTAAAGTCACGTTTCTTTTTTGGCAATTACTCCTACATATACTTCACACATTTTTCATAATTTCCTTTTTAAACAAAAATTACAAAATGTACTAAGCGAACTAGACTAAGTCAAATCTTTCTCCAGCGTACCAGTGAGAACTGACACGATTCCCCTCATCTTGCAGTATGTCAAATCACATCCAGCCTGGGTAACAGCCATCAGAATTCAAGATTATAAATCCAAAGATGTTTATTTTCTTTAGAGATGGAGATATTTTGTTTTATTTATAAGAGCGCTGATCTCCCAGCAGCAAACCGCACTACTGCGTCTCGACGTTAAGATGTCAGGTGGTCTGCGCTACTGTTTTCCCAACCAACGTTCAACTGCATTTTTATACGAAACACGTGGTTGTGGAGGCGAGGCTCCAACGTCACTTCTGTAACCAAGCAGCCTGTCAAATAGTGACGTCACGGGATTCCACAACGCCCAGCACAGTCTGCAGGGGACGACGCAACAGCAGCGCTCTGTTCAATTCAGCCTGATTAAACGCTTGTGCTCTATCTGTCAATGTAAAATTAGTACACATCTGACCCATAATCTCATCAGGAGAAAGGAAATGTATGCAATAAAATAGTGTGATGATGGCGATAATGAGATGTCCACACTCAATTAATGTATTACATTTCTTTGCCGAACAGTTGTGCTAAAATCCTTTGTATACAGACAAGGAACTCTTATGATGAATATCTTTAATCTTGTGACTATTATTTTAAACTCTATGACCAAGTTATTCAGCAGGTCAAGCATGAGAAGAGTAGATGGAGTACCATCAAGGCTTACATAAACTGTCACGCTTAGCTGCTCCATGCATGCCTGAGTATACAGCAGTGTGCCGCTTGTGGTTCTCTTTAGTCAATGTTGATCTTTAAAAAAGGGAGCTTGCTAAGTTTCTCAAAAGTATAACCCAGGGGTCTCAAATCCATGTTCCTGGTACTCCACAGACCTGCAAAGCTCCAAGCACACCTGTTTGGATGTTGGAGCTACAGTGAACTCTGTGGAGTTCTGTGGACCATGCTGGTGACCTCTGGTATAGCCTATTTACTAGAACCAAGTTGGGGGTCCCATATACTTATTGCACTGTCTTGTAGTATTATTTATATTGCATTTTTCATTAAGTTCTATGTTTTGCACTTCCAGTTCCATGGTACCATTTGGGACTTCTCTTGCAGAATGCATAACCTGCTCAATAGATTTAAACATGTAATATGTAATATGTTTAAACATTGTCATCCTTTCATTTATACAAAGTGGCTGAGGGCTTTCAGAGAGCTTTAAACGTATCCTGTCACAATAGAAATTTAACACCGTAGGTAAAGCAAATTTTAAAAATCAAGCCATATCATAAATAATTTCACAGATTTAGATAATGCATAAATTGTAAATTCTTTATACAAGCGATTATCACAAAACAAACTTCCATTGGTATGTTTCTTTGACATTATCACTTTAGGCCATCTGAAGTGAAAACCTTACATGAATTTACCTGCACTTTACAGAGATAAGATGATTGGACTTTGGCTATTTTTTTCCTACATGCCTGTCCTTGTTTTCATATAACCATGTTACTGTAACACTATCTCATCTGCCAAACTGGCAGATGGTAAAGCCTTTCCACCACTCTGAAAGTCCCTTGAATGGGTCATCCTGTCATTTTTGTCAGAGATCCAACTATTACTATTTATTTCCTGTTAGTTGCCATATTACCATGGAAACAGTGCTCTCTGCTGTTCTACTGAAGATGCAGGAGTGTGTGCGTTTACATAACAACAAGAATGTCATTTGGCCAGATATCTTCTGCCACACTCTGGTGGGCAGGAAGTGAGTCATGTAAAAGATTGGGGTGGGGGGGGGGGAGAGGGGGGTTCTTGACTTGTGCCACCTCCTTTCACTGCTTGGAGCAGATTGAACCCACATTGGCTCTCCATAAGCCATGTGTTTATCCTGGCTGGGCCTGGAGGGTCCTGATGGTTGTTATTTCAGTTCTATGTCATGATTTATATATGACTTTCTCCCACCACTTCGGTTTCTCTTCCTTCTCATTATGCATTAGTCTCATTAAGTTGTTTTCTATATATCATTCTTTGAAGTGCTTTTGTATTGTTATGTGCTCAGTGGGGACTGTGTAATGGGTGTAGAGGTCCATGTTTGTGGGTGTTAAGTAAGTACTTTGCCTCTATCTCTTTTAGTCAACTGTATTCATTACTTCACTTATGTGAATAGGGCTTTGAAAATCAATGATTAATACATAAAATGTGACAATAAAGGTACCTTGCGATTTTACATATATGGAATTTGCTACATTTTTTTTGTTTAGTTAAAAATCAAGTTGACTAGAAAAATAAATGGGATTTCATACTTTCGGAACCCATCAGAGCCCCAGTTTTTCAATTTTGTATTTATCAATCAGTTCACAAAATATGACAAAAAATGTCCACAATGCAGATTCTTTGTTGGCCTACTGAAAACCATAATTCACAGTGTCAGTTTTAGGTGTTCCAGTGTAGGTGTTCCTGTAGCTCAACTGGTAGAGCATTGTGATATCAATGCAAAGGTTGATGGATTCGATCCCAGGGAATACAAGTACTGATAAAAAAAATTAACCTTATTCACTGTAAGTCACATTGGATAAAAGCATCTGCCAAATGAATAAATGTAATCCTGCTATGTAGTAAGTACAAACTAACATGAACCATTTACAAACTATTTTACTTTCAGTTGATTGTACCATGTTTAATGTTGAAGTGCTTTCTGCTCTTGGTGACAGATCAAAGTTAAAATTTATATTAAAAAATCAGAAAGATCAAAGGCTGGACAACTGGATCAGACTAAAGTGGATTATGTCCATTGTGATGGATAAATGAATGGATGGACTGTCAAAGCTAATTTACTAATATGTGTCAGGTTTGCTATTGTATTGTCTGTTTCCTTGTCCATTTGTACAATGAAGGACTTAAAGAATGGAATTTTCCATTTAATAAGAAAAAGGAGGTCATTAATATAATATTCAAATACAGAATATAGAAGTATAAATACCATGGTGCCAAATTTGGGACAGTTAAGTCATATTTAAACACAAGGAATTTTTATTGCGTTAAACACGTAATAATGTGGTATTCGTTTTCAAGACAGACAGCACAGTAGGTGTTGTGTGTGGTATTTGCTAATAATGAGGATAAAAATTATTCAGACACTTTTTGGTCCACCTTTACAGGAATATCTGTTGATCACAATGTGATGAGCTACACCTGTGTCTCAGCTATTACACTATGTATATTTGGGGAGACCAATATCCACTAAAAGCATGATTTCTTAAATGTCACAGTTCAGTTCAGTTAGTCCTGGAAATAAGGTCCAGCTCACCTCTTTGAAAATGCCACTTGGTTTGATATTTTGCTATCCAATGCAACAGCAATTCTGTATTTTTAAAATACTTCTTGAAGCCGCTGTACTGTATATTGACACATATTTGTAAACTTTAACTGTTAGTAACTGCATTTAGCTCTTTAACCAGAAGTATTAAGGCAAAAGCTATATTGCATTCTGAATGAAGTATTTCAACAGGACAAAATGTTACACAGTTATACAGTACAACAGTAATATTTTTATAAACTGTAGCTCAAAAAGTTCAATAAGTTTTAAAGGTTCCTACCTATGAAAGATTTTTTCCCGGTCTTCATGTTCATTAAGCGTTTCTCTCAGAATAGAAGTTCAGTCCTTATTTGTTAGTGTGATAAGACAGAAGTCATTTCAAAATGCTGATCCTCATAGATCCATCATTTTGCATCTCTATTGTGTGAACATGTTTGACTGTATGTGTGTCTGTGTCAAAACGAGACTATCTCTCTTGCCGCAGTATTATTAAAGGCAGACTCATCGCTTCAGTTTCAAAGATCAGCAAATTACCAGCCTCAACTGTCTTCTCCCTCGTTCTTTCCTTTCTCATAGTTCAATGATAGCTGAAACTAAAGCTCTGTGACGCACCTGCCCTCCCAACGTCTCACAAACACAACAAAGCAACAGGTGTCGGATAGCAGCTTGTCTCTTGAGCGTTCTGGTCCTGCCCTGGGAAAAGAAGTCTCCAGGATACAGCAGTCACTGGTGCAATACGTAAGTGCAACTTCTAGGGTTCTTTAATTGTACCATCAGCTTATAATGACCTCCCTGGTCCTTCAATATTCTCAGGGAACATCTTGAACAAAGATACCTAGAAAGTATTTTTAGATTTTCAGATTTGTTTCCTGCTCAGGGATTGCATATTCAGGCAAATACACAGATACACCTGGGCAGCAAGGGTTGCGCAAATGGGTCAAAGGAGGTTCAATAGACACTACTGTGTTGCAGTCAAGGAAACATGTTATGTAATTCATTTGCCACAGAGAGGGGTGTTACATGCACCAGCCTTATTCAAATCAAAACATGCAAAGTTCAATGATAAATGGCTTTAATGGAAAGAGGCAAATATTCTCATGTACTGAAGGTTTACTTATTAAGGCAATGAATCTGTCCAGGACATAATTTTTAAGAAGACAAATTCTACATTTTTATTGCTTAATCCCCTGCCCAGGGTGCATTTATCTTTGCCCATAGGACAGTATTATGTTAATGGTCTTAGCGTCTGGCATCTGCTAGGCCATGCAGAATAACATTCTTTAATTGGCTGGTGACACACAGAAAGTTTAATTAAACTATTATATTTTTATTATGGCATGCTTTTTTCTATAGGGCACCTCAATATTTATGTCCTCCTACTTTCAGTTTAGTTGGCCTGAAATCAAAGTAAGGGCACTAACATTTCAGCAATAGCACTGCAGTTTTTCTTATCAAACCACAGCCAGAGTGACTTTGTGCAACTGTAAATCAGGATTTTGTTAATAATGTTCTAATTCAGATTTTATGGGCAGAGAGTGTGAGCAATAGAGTTTCATACTGTAGTTCTGGAGATGTCTTTTTTGACTAATTCTTTGACTTCTTTATAATAGTTTTGGTGAGTGTAGTTGTATCAAACTGTCAGCATACATTTTAAATTAAACTTTGATCCAATTGTCAAAATGTTCTTCTCTAACATTGTCATGTCTCAAGGTCACATTTACTGTAAATCCCACTGTACAATTCCCACTTATAATTAGAACATTGACCTTTAGCAGAGGAACTGAAAGACAGGGTACCAAGCAGTGGCATTTATCTACAATATTTGTTTGCACTTTCTGTTTTAGCAAAATTTACATCTAGATGATTACAGATTTCTAGATTTACATCTGATGGTTTAGATGGGAGTTTCTGTTGTGGTCACTTTCAAATATGACAAGTGATATATGATATTTCTAATATGAAAAAATTATTTTAAACATGACAATTTCAAGGTTTCACAGGTGTTATTTTTTTAAATGAAACTATACAGCAAAAAATAAAGCTTTTCTATGGCAACCCTTTCTCCAGACCCTTTCTCAATTTCTGTCTGTCTGGTTTTGCCTGTTTTATCAATAAATAAAGATTTGTTCAAAAACATATACTAGTAATGAACAATAGCTTGGTTTACAAGCACCATCAATACTTTTTGTAATTTGTAAATGACTATTGTACCAATATAAAACTTATTGTCATATGTCAAGCTCCTTCCAACATCCTTTAAGTTATGTAGCTTCATCATTATTTCTCCTGGACTCCTTTCACTCTATTATTCACACGATTCCCATTTACAAGCAGCAACGAAAGTATGTGTATTCACTGACCAGCCATCTCCATCCCTGCAAAGTTAAAAGACAATTTATTTCATCTGACAATTCATTTGATCTGCTCAGTTACAATTACTGACCTCTTTGTGCTCCACTGCTAACAATCAACTTTGAGATATAAAGGCTTTTATATCACTTGTCTAAATCTGTTACAATAAAATTATTATTGTAAAATAACACCCACACTGATGGTGTGATGCTAATGGTTAAACTCAATGGTTTAGAAGAGAGTGAACAGAAGTAACAAATGTGCACCATTTCTGGATTGAAGCTTTATCCATATTTTATTTATGTGATTTATTCTATTCATGTGATCTGTGTGCTGTGGAATACTTATCATTTACAAGAACTCATGACTGTGTCATGACAGATCAGCTTGAGTTGCTTTTAAAGGCCAGTTTTTAAAGTACAATCAAAAGCAAATACCTTCAGTTCTGCCTGAAGCACATAAATTTGCTGTGAAGAAAAGTAAGAGAACTTCTTTTAGAGATTTTATTTAGATATCTTTAGGTTGATAGCTAAACATCATTACTGGATATGCTTCATAACTGACCCACTTTATATGCTAGTGCTAATAAAATTTGTGTTTCATATCAGGATTATTGTAGTTCATACTTAAAGGTAACAATTTAAACAAACCTTTAACATTAATTATGATTAATCATGCACCGTTTGTGCTTTAAATGTGCGATTTCATTTTGTTCTGACATAAATGGTCCCTTAATGACATTAAACTGGCAAACAATCCCTTATAGACTTGAAATACAGTAAGCAACCTAGAAACCTACCAAGCAACCGCATAACACTCAAATGCATACTGAACATCCATTGTGGCAGCTTATTTCCCCAATCAACAGCCATGTTGTTGCCATTAAATGTAAAATGTACTTGTATTTAACACTTACATGCTCTAGTTTTGCACCTACTTTGGGATCAACATGATCATTCAGCATGATCGTAATTTATAATAATTCAGTGCCACAGAAATTGTATGTGAATTGCTCACTAATGCTTATTCATGTCAAAGTGTGGGAGGGCACAGAAAGAGAGAAATGGAGAGTGAGATAGAGATAGATAAGCCTGAGAAACTAAGATGAGTCTGTACACTGTCAGGAACACACTTTAAATAGTCTTTGACTATTATACCTCTCTTTACTGAGTTTGGACTGACTAATCTGACTTATAGACTCCTGAATCAGCCTTCTTTGTTTAGCACATTTATGATATGTTTAGCACATATCTCATTTAACTTTCAATTCAGAATTTTTAGTGTAAATCAAGTTAGCAAACTATTTTTGCTGTTATATTTCTTAAATCATTCTTTCCTCGCCACACACTGACCTAAATTGTACCTGAGCTAGAGCTATCTGTTATAGCCTTTCTCATTTTCTTGCTGCTAAAAACACTCAATATGTGACATATGTAATATGTAATTTCCTCAGAAGCCCAAAGCCAAAGATGTTGTCTAAAGAGTCTACAGCTGGTTCAAAATCCTGCAATTTCATGGCATCCTACATGTGACTAAAATGTCATGCATATTTTAGCTTCGGTGATTGTACAGTTCCAAGAAAGACTTACCATTCATTTCAGATTAACAATAAAGGATTATTGCAAATCCATGTGAGAGTCATGTGCTAGACTTACTCCTAATGACATGAAAGAGAATGTATCATTAATCTGTCTTTCTTTCATTTCTGTTCTGACATTCAGAGGTGTTTTGTGCTATGATATTGTGATAAGTATTATATAGTATTATATTATAAAAGTATTACAAATTTAAGAACTTTGTTTACTTAAGAACAGTTACTTGTTAGAATATATTAGTTTATATATATTAGTTACTTTATTTATTATAGAAAGTGTTATTAGTAATTTTTAATTGTCATTTCTTCTTTGTTTAAAAATTTGACCTACAGTATCCTGAAGGTGTTTTTGTGACGATAGCTTTTTATTCTAAGATCCTAATATAATGAGGAAAAGATGAGCATGTCTTTGTGGAGAAATGATAGCTTTGCACTATGTTAGGAGTAGGGCACTAGGTTAAGTGTGGTGCAGCACATCAAAGTAAAGGACAAACTTGTGTTAAAAATAGTTGTGCCTATGTTACTTATGCATCAATAGTTTTCAGAAATGCAATCAGTTCACAGACAGGCCTGATTAATAAATACAATGTCTGTATTCTAATTACATGACTGTGCTCTGAGCAAATGGTTTAACCTAGCAAAAAAGACCAGATATCTGAATATTTTTAATAATAAATTAGTTAGGATCTGCCTCTATCATTCATTGATGAAATTGGTGCTGGTGTGCACAATTGGGTTGTAATATAAAGTCTAAGTGGTCTAATGGTTAATAAACCATGCAAGTCACTAAGGTTATACAATAGTGTTTGTGTAGTAAATGGGACTATGGGTTTATAGAGGGTTAGTGAATGAGAGTTGAATTTCGGATTGGGTGGAGCACCATGACTCATGACTCCCCCCTCACAATATATGCATCCAGTCTGTAAAACACCTGTATGCTGGCCAGTGTTCAGATAGCAAGCACGTCATTGGCTTGATGTTATATCACAGGACAATTATATTTTTTCAGCCAGTGATATTTTTCAGTGCAGGTCAGAATTAAGAATAAGAATATAAGAATATCAGCTTTGGCAAAGAAATGTGTTTAGACTTTATTGAATAAATATAAAAGTTATCACTCTGGGTAAAGAATGATAATGGAAAATGGTTGCATAATTTTAAGATGTTAAGTCTACATTTTCTTACAGTAATAATGAATGAGGAATTCAGGAAGCATTCTATGCTTACTTTCACTACATTCATTATAATAGCTATTTTGTTTCAATCACTGCATGGCAACTTTCTTTATATTCCCATGTTCTTGCATTCTTATTGTTTTATGATATTTATTAAAACAACCAAAAACATTTAAAACACATCTAAAACACTATTAAAATGTATCATCTCATTAAAATTACAGAATTTGCATGGTATACCATAAGTTATTTAAACCACACATGCCTTCTCATTTAATGTAACCAGCAAATCAATGATTGGCACTTGTCAAACAACCTTTTTGACAAAAGGCTGTTTGTAAACTGCATATTTCATAACACAGTTTATCTAAATGGAGCATTTTAAGATAAGACAACTGCTCATAAAAGGTCAAAAGAAAAAATAAATATTCCTCTGACAAGTAATGTTATTTTTGCCGAATTGACCATTTTTTTTATTTATTTACTTGTAGTTTAATATATCACTTAGAAACACTTTAGATTACAAATGCAAATGGGTTGCAAACACTGCTTCTTACCATGTTGAGGCTGCAACCTTATCTGAAACATTAATCAGAGTCCTCATTATTATAAAACAAATATATAAATGCAAAGATATATTTTCAAAACTAGATTCTGCACATAACCTAATATTTTACATAAAATGTTGTGGTATATCTTGATTAAATCTTCCTGTGAATAACCTAAGTTTCACAAAGGCATCACCTTTTCCAGCACAAATTGTCCATTGAGCAGGAGCAGCACTTACTGAATCAAGCGTATCAGAGAGGCAGTTGACATTTAATGATTCCAATTACAATCTGTGGCTCTACAGTCTGCCTCAGTGCACTCTTGGGAAATGAACCATCTCTCTTTCCTGCTAAGCTGAAGGTTGGCGAATTAAATCGAGAATGCACACTACTGATCCCCGGCTCACTTTGACTTTCTCATTTTGTCTTGTGTAAATTCCCTCTGAAGAGCTTCTAAAGATGGAGAAGGTCATAACCCTTGCAGGTGCAGTGTTATTCCTTGCAGGATGGAATGCCACACCCCCTAAAACAATCATGAACGTCGAATCTGACAGGCAGACACAATGAACCAACATAATCCTGCATGCTCGACCAGATATTTTAGGGTATTTGCTTTGACAGGCTGAGATCATGCTTAATCTGTAGTCCTATTACTAAAAAGAAAACAAAATAGAAATATTGTTAATAAGACTGAAACATTAGTTGCATAGCTCTCCCTAAAGTTGAATTGTTTCTGTGATAAAACATTAAAACATAAAACTGTGAAACCATTTGCAAACATAAATTATTGGAAATTGCCAGGAATACAAAAATTCACTTTAATAAATAACCTTTCATTATTTTCCCACCCTATTGTTGCTCTAAACCTAAACAGTGTGTGTTGACTTTCTTAATGGAACACAAAAATAGAAACAGAAAGAATTGTCTAGTGGCCTTTTTAATAAAACAACTGTTCAGAGCCACCATGTGAAAAAGTATCTTCAAAAAAGGCATGTGATCACAAATTTTATGTCTGATTTAATATTACGTTATGTCATTAACTGAAATGGCATTAACTTTTGCATAAGCAGTACCCAAACACTGTTACTAGTTCGATAATTTAGAGGTTGATCAGGTTGCATGAACTACATTTATAATACTGTACATTTTTTGTCCCTTTTATAGGGTTGACATTCTTCAGAAATTCTTCTTTTCAAAGTAAAAAAAAAACATTAGAATAAGTACAGATAGACAGAATTTAAATTGTTTATTGAAATATTAGCTTGACAAATATACAACCTTCTTCAGATAATTTACAGGGTTTAGAGACAGAAGAGTGAGGTTTGTTCTAGAACTTTCTGACAGAGAAATGTAGAAAGCACCTCTGTATTACTTATGAAGGGAACGCTGCAGTCTGACACCTGAGCCTTGGGGGAGAAATCTCCAGGGATATCACTGTTTCAGTCCCTCCCAGCATCACTTCTGTTTCTTACAAATAATTGCTGCCATTGTGAGGCGAGTGTTTCCCTGCTTTGTAGTGTCTTGGTGAAGAAGGAAAGGCATCACAGACATACATGTGACATCACACATACGCACCTATGTATAAACATCATGTAACTGTAACTCTTAAGGGTGTAAAAATAAACACACATGCAGGTGTTTAAACACATGTTCCAAATGAAATGGGCCTTTATTGGTTGTAGCAAGACAACCTACATTTAACTTGCAGAATTTGCTGTCACAGTGCCTATAGTGTTGAATGAATTAGAGAACATGCTCACATGCTAACAGTCTAAACACAGAAAGCACTTTAAAAAAACAAAGACGCTGTAATAAGCCTCTTTTAAAGCTTAGGAGATACGATGAAAGCTTAGGAGATCTCGGGTTGTGTTTTATTAAAATACAAACTTTTTCAAAGATGTTTCCCCTAAAATTTCTATAGAGAAATAAAAATTGTTGCTTAAACAATATGAATTTGTTTAGGCTGAATTCATATCGAAATCTTCAATAGTAACTTGGTTACAGATTTGGCAAATCTGAACTCAGTTTGTGACATTGTTGTTACATAGGTAAATTAATTTCATCTGTGATTTTCCTAGGAAATCAGAAAAATACAACAGTAAGTGAGTCAGCCATTGTTTCTTGTGGGTGTGACTGACACAGGCCTGTGACGTTCCTACTTCTCATTTTTTTTTCTTTGTCTGTGTTTATCTTCTTGTACTCTGGGGGCCTCAGAAAATGTGAACACTTCTGTCAATTTGCTCCGGGCTCTTCTGGGTTTATGATGAAGACATGAGAATGTCAAGGTCAGCAGGACAAGGCTGTCTGTTAGAACAACTTGCACAATTACCACAAAAGTACTATAAAATCTTATCACTATTTCTATAAACTAATTACTATCTATGTTTTTTTGACGTTTATTATTGCTTATACTAATAGTTCATAGTTTGTTCCAAACTTACTGTATGCATTAAACTGTTTGTTGTGAATCATACCTCAAATTATGTGGCAGCTCTTAAGGCATATTGACAAACTTGAGAAATCTGACAAATTTATTTATACAAAAACTTTATACAAAAAAACATGGATTTGGTTTAAGGTATTTTGACTTACTTGCCAGTATGCAGCAAACACCCAGTTACAACAAAAATGTAAAACCTAGTTATATTATGAATAAATCATTACTTTATAATATCAATTTATTATAAATATATTATGTGACCAACATAAAAAACCCTCTATTCAAATCAGAGACTTTGTAGGTGATATTACCTGTAATAATTTAAATTGATTGTTATATTAGATATTAGGTTGATATGTGTGTTGTGTGTGGAATTACACACAGAGAGTACAGTAGCAGTTTGTTAATGTCTTTTGCTTTGTAAATATGCAAATACTTGCTTTTGCTAGTCAAATCTATTTTCCAGTTGTATTTGACCTATATTTTTTTGCAAGCAAGAGAGAGGCATTTACAATTTTATCCTATTTTGAACAGTAAGTTATCAATTCAAAGTTATATATGTGTGTGTGTGTGTGTGTGTGTGTGTGTTTTTAAGGAAGAAAGAAAAAGATTAATTAACATTTCTGATTGATTCTGTAACATTAATTCATTACAGTAATTTGGCAGATGTGTATTGATTGCTGTTGTCACTCATTAGACTTCTCTAGAGTTAACAGCCACAATCAATTGTGAATAAAGTGCCAGTGTGCCAGTGCCCTGCCAAACACACACACACTCCTATTCACCCTGAACAGAGCTTTTATTTATAGACCTATGGATCAAGGCATTGCCATGGCAACAGAGATGACAGCCCCAGCACATCGGAATATGAACCATCTGATCTCACTGTGGTAGGAAAATCACACATAATCAAGGATAATCACCTGGATTTACCCAGAATCTCAAAGAGAGGGAGGGAGAGAAAGAGAGAGGGAGATACTATGAAAGCTGGGAGAGATACTAGAGATCTAGAGAAAACTAGAGTGACCTTATGATAAAACTCACAGCTATATAACAATTTCAATAACAATTTTAGCTGGATCTGTTTTTATGTTCTTTCCTGCAGCTTTTGCCAACACTGCTTGGGATGTGTTTGAGTTTCAGGAAAACTATTCCCATAAATCAAATTGTTTAATCTATGCAGCTTTTTATTACAAACACAGATTTCTGTGAATAGCACTATGTAAGGCAGCTGTTACAAACATCTAAGTTACAAACATCTAAAAAAACCCTAAGAGACCAGTAATAAAATTATTTTAATTTATACTATTTTTAATATAATACAGTTTAGACTATAGTCTTACTGTAATGTGCATTATATTATAAAGGCCAAGCAGGCCTTAGTTGGCAAAATGTGATGCATTTAATGCATTTCTAACCTACATGGGTAAGACCACAAAAGGTTTAGAAAGTATATTCAAATCAAATTCAAATTTTATTGGTCACATACATAATCGTACACAGTATGACATGCAGTGAAATGCTTTAACGCCTGCTGACCCTGAGAAAAGAAGAATGTTATTTAAACATAACAGTAATAGCAGTAAATAAGAATCTAAAATTAAAAGAAAAAAAAAATATTTATATATATAGTATGCATTACAATGGTAATGATAATAATAATGATAATAATAACAGTAGCAGCATTGAATGTGCAAATAAGCAAGGGTGGTTTGAGATAAGAAAA
>JBAJNP010001643.1:0-57929 GCA_036877545.1 Yasuhikotakia modesta
ACACAAACACTCTCTCTCTCACACACACACACACACACACACACACACACACACACAGAGTAAAGAACCTCCACCCAACTGTTACATGATAACTCCAAATTTCTGTCACTTTGACACAAAAAACCCAAAAGAATCACACCTCAGCACATCAATGCTCATTTTAATTATCACTCTGGGTAATATTTTACAATAATGATTATCTATACTACAACACTGGCTTCCAGCGAGGACCACCTGCATCAGTGAATAACCTTCATCTTTCTTCTTTCATCTGTCCATCCCTCTCTCCACCTCAGTGACAAGCTCAACGAGCTGCGGCGGGAGAAACAGAAGCTGGTGGAGAAGATAATGGATCAGTATCGAGTTCTGGACCCGGGTCTGCCTGGCGTGTGTCCACCCAAACAAGCAAAGTTCGTCATCCTTTGACATCTGTCACTAGCAGACCTTTTCACCACAGTACACAGTGTTTAAATCATTCACTACTTCCTGTTATAGCCCCCCTACTTATCTTTGAATATAGGCTGGGGGAGGGGGTCCGTCAAGTCACTCATTACCATGTCAATTAAACTTCTTATTACAGCAAGGTGTCACTTCTGAGATGCCTGACTAAAACTAATAATTTTAAAGACATGTTAGAATCGAATATAATAGCTGCAATTAAAATAGCTTCACACAGTGCTGTCTGCCTCAGATGCAGATATGGTTACAAATTCTGGTAACCATAACAATATCATTTGTCAGATGGGAAACCAGTGGGTTTGGGTCATTGTTGTAGCTCAAAGAACTTTAATTCTATATAGCTTTACACTATGATGTCTTTACAGATTCGGTATCTATACAGTGTGATCTGAACAGCTGAAATCAGATTGTAATCACTGAAAATAAATGGCTATTTTTATACACCACCTTGACATTGAACTAACTGTGAGGGTTGTAAGTAAATTTCACAAAGGCATCGTAAATCAAAGTCAAAGTCAACTTTATTGTCAAATCTGCAATATGTACAGTACATACATACAGAGAATTGAAATTACGTTACTCTCAGACCCCAGATACACAAGATTAGCAACAAGTACTAACAAGGTTATTTACAAAATAATAAATCTATATGTATATAAAAAAATATAAAAAAATACAGATTTTAAATAATTGACAATCACCTAAACTGTCTCACGACCGCAGGAAGTCCAACTGGATTGCGGACCGCATGAAGAAGTTGATCAAACCAAAGGCAGGAGGCAAGGAGGGTCGCGTAGAGAACCAAGCAGATGCCGTGGACGCCGCGTCTGGGTCTCCACCTCCCGCGCCCGGTGAGAATCGCAGAGCTGAGCGCCTGATGCAATAACATTAGACATATTACACCACAGAGTGAAAGAGAGTAAGAGAGTGCCAATAAGTTAAGACCGCAGGGTTCCCTGGACTCTGTAAAACACAAAAAGGTCCCCCAAAGCTCATAACAATGAATGATGCCGTTACCTCACCACATTACGCCTTTCTGTTCCTGGATCGCAACCAGACGCAGTAATTTGGTGTTTCAGTGAAGAGCAATGCAATGGAATTTGGGGATCAGATTGACATTGTGCTCATTGTGTATCACAGCGTGTAGATGGCATTGATTTTGCATGATGTTTGCAGGGATATAAATATAAAGTGTAATCTGTATCTGTTAAGCAATACATTTATATTTTCTGTGATTTATATAAAGGACATTAAGTTTTAATCCCCAACAGCAAGATTTTGAACAAGTAATGTTATATTTGTGTGTGTGTGTGTGTGTGTGTGTGTGTGTGCGTAAATATTTGTATATTGCATAATGATGAATTCTATTTTAATTCCACTATTTTTTGTAATTTTTCATATTAATTAATCATGTTTAATTTCACATTCAATACTGAAATACATCTGGATGTTTTACTATTTTTTTAAACATCCTCAAAAATGTTAAATGTGATTTTTATTACTGTAATACTTTTTTACTGTGTATTACAGTAATGACAGTTTGGGTTGCTTAATTATCTTACTGCTACAGTGCAAAAACTTTTAATTAACAGTATTTATTGTTTTATGCAAAGTTGTCATTGTCTTTAAATTTAATCATCTATATATATTTAAAGAGAGATAATTAATTTAAAAAGATGCTAAATTAAAAGCTTTAACAAAATTCCCTTTACCATTCCCAGGTCTTGAGCGGGACCCCATCAGTGCTCCCGTCTCTCCGAGTGTCCTGAGGAGAGCTTCATCGGAATCGGAAGACCAGTCTAAAGTAAATCTGCGGTCCGGTCGGCGTAAGCTGGGCTCCAGGCACGGCTGGGCTCCCGGCAGGGGCAAAGGAGGAGTTTCCCAGTCCTTCAGTCCAGGCGACCAGTCCACACAACCTCGTACTCGCCTGCGCTCTTCTCAAGCCACGGTCCTCTGGGAACAAGACGGCAGCCCCACACCCACCCAGGACAGTCTGAGCGAGGAGGGAAGAGGTGAGGGATTATAAAGATATAAACCAGATGAACAAGGATGATGGAGTGATATCGGGATAGTTTGGGATTTAGTGGAATAAAATGTACCGTATGAAATTTTCTCTAGTTTGTTTTTGATAGCTCTGAAGAATTCCCAGTCATGTACCAACTTAGTCTCAGATGTTTCCCCTACAATTCCTGTGGAGACAAAAGAAAATAGATGCAAATTATACAATTGTTGACAAACAGCACGAGTATAAAGACGCTTCGCGAGTTTAAAGGCATCTCATTTTCTTTCCCTTGGAGAAGGATGTAAAATAATCTAAGCCTGTGAATTTTTGTGTGAAGAATAAAACCCGTGTTTGTGTTTCAGCTGAGAGCGAGGAGAACGTCTCACCTGAACACTCAGATGTTAGTCGTGTATCATCAGGAACAGAAGGTTTGTCAAATCTCAAACATGGTTTGACCCTTGGAACAAAAAACATTAACAAAACCTTTGTCTCTCTCTGTCCTTTAGACTTCCACTCAAGCTTTGACAAGCCACAGGACTCGGAGCTCAAACAAGACTAAAACGATCATAATTGTTTACTGCTCATTAAACTGTTTACTGTTTATCTAAAGGTTTTCACACAAATCTGCATATGCATTCATAAAGCCTATTGTATACATCTATATGCAACAGTAAAGCACTCTGTGGATAATAAATAAAGATATTTAATCAAATGTATATGATACATTCATAATTATACACAAAAAGCAAATATTTACAGGAATGCAACTCCTTACTAAAACCAAGACATCTTAACCCTACCTAAGCTGGTTTGCTGCCCATCACTGGTTTAAGTTGGTTCTCCCTGGTGCTCAGCAGCTTAAGCTGCTTTGCAAGTTGGTTTCCCAGCTTGACTTGAAATCTTAACGATTTTGGTACAGTGTCATTAGTTAGTAAGTCGTACAAAATATATAAACTGCGGTTCCTATACCTACCACTATGTGGCAGTATAATGCCCAGCGGTTGTGGATGTCCTAGCGGTGCCTTTGTGTAAGTATAATTATGAGACTGTCTTATACAAAGTGATGCTAACAAGATATTTACGAGGGCAGATTAATTCATACTGTCTCATTGGAAAGATGCTGACACTTCACATACTTTTGACATTTAGGGGGGACGCAGATGATGATGGGGGTCTTAAAATATCGTGGGTGCAGGCAAAGATTTTTTGACAATCCTTGGCTGGGGTGAATCGTAACTCAAAAACGACAAATGGAAAGCTAATACAATTCATGAATTATGCAGTTGTCATAGCAACATTAATCAAAATGCGTCAGTCTGCAAACCATTTTGTCGATGAATTGATGATATACTGAGCGCAGCGCATCTGAGATCAGAGACTGTCATCCAGCATGCCACATTTTAAACAATGACAAAGACACTGTATTCATAAGGCTTAGACTAAGCACTATAAATCGATTTATTGTCACATATAAGCCAAAAACACATTTTTTTAAGGTTTATGTGTTGATGTAAGAAAGGAGTGAATTTGGCAGACCTGAGGCTAAAATTAGAGGACCCCATGGGTAGCCTTCATTAGCTGAGTGGAGAATGATTTTCTGTTCAGATCCCAGGTCTGATTTTTATTCACACAGGGTTCTGAAAACTAAGCACTCAGATTTCTTACATGCACCTACCAGCAGTTACAGCATTAGATCTTACGCCCATGACTGTGCCATTTTTTTAATTAAACTTTTTGGGCATGTAAAAAAATGACCCTGGGCATCTCCCAAGAAAAAGAGGCTCTGAAAACTGGTTGCCAGTAATGCAACGTTTACATCAGGTTATGGTATTACAGCTAAATACCATAACTATCACCACAGTGTAGTAAGGTTACCTATCGAATGCACAGACTCCTCTAAACCCATTTGTTCTCTTTTTCTCCATCAACAGCTCCTGACGTGTGCAGCCATACCCCCCCCCACACACACACTTCTCCCTCCTCTTTTTTTCCCTCCCTTTCTGGTTTCTCCTCCAGTGTATTAAAGGCTTTGACGCTCTCAGTAAAAAGCTGATTTATTTTGTGGAGGTATCGATCGCTCTCTGCATTAAAGATTATAATTCATTACCCCAGCCCCTTTTAATACATTAAACATTCAAAATAAAAATAAAATAAAATTGAGGTGGGTGAGAGGAGAGCACTCAGACACTTACACATGCACACACACTCGGTGTTTCAATCACATTTGGATAAACACGCATACATACACCGGAAACTTTAAACGACAAAAAAGCCACCATTTTGCTTCAAGATAGACTGAAATTATATAATTATATCTCAATATTTAAATGCAAAAAATCACTTAGAAAACTGAGCACATATTTGCACACTCCGAATTCTGAAAGATTTACATTAATTAGTGGTTATTGCATTACTATTATTATTTCTCATTATTATTCATCTAGCATTTTTATTATTCATTCTTGTGATCAGCCATACAGGTTTTGCCCTGCAGGTGATAAAACGAGCTTAAAAATCTGTGTGGCCCCTTTCCAAAGAAAGTGTAAAGACTGGAACATTATACAAACTTGCGGATGGACTCTTCTGATAACCTAAGCCTTACAGCCACTCAAAACATCTTAGCAACCGGTTTGCAACATTGTTGCAATCACCCAGCAACACTCAAAAGCCACCCAGATAACTGCAGCAAAAGCATGTTCATGTATTAACATGCATAGTGTATGTAATGTAGGGACACAAATCACAAGCCAAAGAGAATGCACAGGAAACCACGCCAAATATCCACAATGAGGGCTAATACGTTGATTAAAGATGATCCACCAAAGACGCTGCACTCAGTGCCATGTGGGCAAAGCGCTGAACAAATATGTGAAGATGGATTACAAAAATAGAACCAAACAAGACAGAGATACAATAGACCATTTTGTAATGGAGAGAATAGGCAATCGTGCATTTGCTCTCAAAATGCAATGCCCACGAATGACCTAGTGTTCCATTACTGCGGCAGGCGCTCAAACCTTCATTTAACAAGTAGCTGTTATTGCAAATACTGCATTTGGGGCTTTTTCACAACTCACACAAAGCCCCGGCATTTATTGATGCAGATCAAAACACGATGCATTATAATCTTAGATTTGTGCTTTAGTTAACTGCTTTTCAACTGGTACCACAGATTAATTTTTCCATTTTTAATTCTTAATGATAAATTCCTCTGATGAATTTTATAAACAAACACTTTTAGCATCACTCTGCTATAGAGTAATGAGGTAAACAAACTATAATCTTATTTAACTGCCTCCATGTGTCGTGGGATTCCTGCAATTGTTAAATATTAGATTAGCAATATTACATTAGATATAGGCTACAGGTTTGTCAGACAGAATAAGATGGCTCCACTCCCATACAATACAGTAAACATCTTAAATATTTCAGCAGACACGAAACAAAAGACAACACACACAAACACACACAAACACACACATGCCACAGAGCTCTGCAGGAGATGCAGCTTAACTTTCCTAAAAATAATTCCCTCACATTGCGATACGCTGCTGCAGTGTTTGCTGCTGGAGAACAAAAGTAAACTGCCTGTTTAATTAAAGGAATTGTACAGCCGAATGGAAAAGTTTTCACCTGGAACCTTCACTTCTCGCCCTGCAAGACGACTTGCATACAAATGATGAAATGCCATAGAAAGACATTTTGCCTGTTTTGATAAACATCCTTTTTATATGTAACTTTATATGTAACTAAAAGTTGTGAGGTGTGGTCAAACTCCCCCCTCCCTTCAATGTTGGTGTTTCCGGCTCTGACAGGCTTTCAGCTAGTAAATCAGTGAATTGATCATGAGGGGCAGCGGAGTGTCCTGAGTTTGGCTAAAGATCCATTTTCATTTCACAAGCAGCCCCCTCCACCCCCATCAACGTCTCCTCCAGCATCTATAAACACCAGAAACTGCACCCCCCCCAACTCCTCGTGACCTGATCTAACTCCTTCAACCTTTTCTCAAACTCGCAATCTCTGCATCTTTTACTTACTTGCTTTCTCAATTAGTTGATGTTTCTGGTTCTGCCCAGGAGCGCATTTCTTCATATGCAAGGGTGCTATTGTAATGAATAATGGAACAAGACCGTAGCTTGATATCGCCCAAGTTCACAGCTCTGTAAAGAAGAAATTAATTTCCAGTAACTCATATTTCAGACAAAATGTGGCTAGTATTTTTTTCCACAAACAATTAGCTTTTAAAATAAGCCAAATAAACCAAACTAAATTGCAACTTAACTTGACAGCCAGTGATAAACAGATTTTTATTGTAATAATCACTTTGGTTTTCCAAAATCGTGCAGAAAAAAAATCTGCATGATTTTGTGACTCCAAACATTAAAGAAATCAATGCGTAATACTGTACTATTTTATTGATGTATTTATTATTTTAAAATGTATTAATTTAAACAAATTAAAAGTATTTAAAATAATACATTCTGGTACCACTTTTCAATAAGATTTCATTAGTTAACATGAACTATATTTAGTTAACATGAACAACAAGCAATACTTCAACAGCATTCCTTAATTCTATTACCTGTTAAGCACAGCAAAAATGTGGTGCTCATTGTTAGTTAATGACAACTAGTACATGTTAACACTAATGTTAACCAGTGGAACCTTGTGGAACCTCACGGAGGCCAAGTAATCCTGATTAACTGGTTAAGGTTTGTTTGGTTAGGGTTGGAACCAAACAAAGTTGCCCATCCCAGGTGTAAAGTTTCCCCACTAAACCTTTTGTGAAAATTGCATTCAAATATTCTACCTAGAATATTCAAAATCCCAGAGGGCAGTTTGCATGGACATGTCGCTTTTGGTTCAACACGCAAGATAAGACCAGATTTAAACAACAACAAACTAGAAATCCAGAACACCGAGGTGAACCGGCGGGGCTCATGAGGTGAGCTCGGTTCTGAGCCCGGCGATACACACGGAACGCAGCTGGAGGGAGAGACAGAAGCGTCACGATAACATCATTGAAAATGAGAGCACCGGGGGCATGGGAGAGAGAGATAAGAAGAAGAGAGACGACAGGCTCTCATCTCCCACCGTGGTTCTGCTGCAAGCCTGTAGGATTCACTCCAGTATAATCTTGACTGAAGGGTTCCTATTTCAGCAACAGCCCCACACTGGCTGCTTTCACTGTGCCAATACAGCAAATTAAATAACACTTTACTAAGAGGGTTAGAGTGGGACAAGAAGAAGGATCGACAAATGGAGGAAAGGAAAGCTAAGTGCTGATGGGACGATGATGAAGGCCAGATTTAGGATAATTATTCCAGCGAGCGCGTCCCCTCTCGTTCGTTCGCTCGCTTTCCCCCCTTCGCTTTCAATATTTGGAGACGCTCGCCTGATGACAGTATCTGAGCCGCCTGTCGCTTATTAAAAAATGAAAATTGCTTCAGATGAGTTTATTAAAGTCATCGCTCTCATTCTTTCACAGACAGAACAGCATGCTGAGATGAAAGGATACTCATCTTGTTGGAAACGGCTATTAAAGATGTTCAAATTGTTGGAGACGAGTGCTGAAAAAATAAATCACGTAACAATTGTGAGATCCCTCTTATGACAGGGGAATTTGTGTGACACAGGAAACAAAATCAATCTATGTTAATATATTTCATCTGTTCTAAATCCATCTGCTGACATTATACTATTAACTCAAAGGCTTACGGTGTAATTAATGAAAGTTGCATTAGGAGCGGCCCAGCCATTAGTTCAGAGAGAGGAGCTGACTTTAATGAGAGCCTTTTATCACACTGGAAGACAGAAAGTACACTGAAGAAGTAGAAATAGTGCACTTTCATTATAGGTTAAGCGTTAGAAGCACTGACGCACACTTCATGTTTTTGATGGCTTTCATTTTAATTTTTTACTGAATATTTACAATATACACACAGGATATAAATCAGCCTTTTAATTCTGAAAACAAACTCACATTGCACACATTACAAAATAATTGTTTCAAGTATGAGTAATACATTTTTAGACTGATGTATAACAGTGCTTACATCTATACATAGACTATCCTATAACCAGATTTTTGATACTAAAGATACTAAATTGAAAGAACTATTAAAGCATGTATGAAAAATCAAAATGATCAAAGAAAATATTAGGCAAGACATTCATGCTGCTTAAAAGTTAAGGGTGCCCAGTGACAAAAAACACAGGTTTATAGAGACATTAGAGAGAGTAAATGGAGTAAAATCTTTAAGTGAAATATACTGTTAAAAAGTCCAATATGACTTTATGAGACTTAAAGCAGTAACTGAACTTCATGTAGCAGTGTTTGGGTGATGTGAATGAATCAGACCGTGTCAGACTGCTATTATTATCGTTGTTGTTTCGCAGACATCAGATTAAACAAGACACACTTATGTAGCAGAAAAGATGCTTAAACTTGTGTAGCGTTTCCACAGCAACTATGACATCTCATAATTTGCTCTTTGCTGAACCTGCAGGTGAAAAACAGGTCTAACAGAGCACATACATTAACAATCACAGCTGTATACCGGACGTGAATGAATGCTGCTGCCACTGTGATGTGGCACAACTGTGATTATTAGAGGTTATATCACATTAAAAAAAAGTGTTATCACAGTGGCAATTTTTAGTCAATATGTTTGTGAATATTGTATAAAGATGTGAAATGTAGTCATATAAATGAATTAATTCATCAGTATGGTGCTTTGTAATTAATTTCGCTTAACGTCGCAAACACTGCATCCAATTAAAATGCTAATGCTGTCAGTATTAGTTTGTTAGCGGCGCGAGCAGCACGCATATAGCCATCACACAACAGCTGAGCTGAAAGAATGAATTCAATTGAATTCACAGTAGTTTGTGCCCTCTGTCTCAGAACACACAAGAAAACAAAATGAAGAGCACTGATGTCACAGTCTAAACCACCAATCAGCTGTCTGCAAAATGACGTCTCGGTCTGGCAGGAGCAGACACACAGAAATGTATATATTAGTAATGTGATGACAGCACAGAACCACTGGGTTCACTTTGTTGGGAAATTACAAGTAACCAAGGGTGATTATGAAAATTTTAAACTGTAAATAATGACAGACAGCTTTCTATTTTTCACAGGACAATAAAAAAATAAAATCAATGTTAAAACAACATGTTTTTTAAAGAAAAGTTAATTGTGACCTAATGGACGCAGAGCAAGATTAATGTTGGAATGCAGAGCCTCTAAAAGCCCTTTAGCAGAGAGAAGTTACTGTAAAATGTGTGTATGTGTGAGTCAGTGACAGACTTGTGGGAAGTAGGCAGACAGTCTTGTTTCGTACAGCTCTTTGTCAGACTTCAGAAAATGCAGAAGATGACCCGGTCCAACTGACAGCAGATAAAATAGGAAAGACAGAAATAAAATAAGAATGACAGATAAAAAATGAATGAAGAGCAATGCACAAGCTGTGATTTTTCAGCAGAAATGCTGAATTTTACACAGACACCTGTACGCTTGACGCAACATCAAGAGATACAGAAAATAGTTTCTATTTGTTCCTTTGCCTGTAAAAAAAAAACAGGACTGCAGAATTTGTAGTTTTCCATTGAAATACATTTTCGCTTGTTTTTACGAACTGAGGAATGCGTCAAAACATCTAACCTATTCTAAACACTTTCAATTTATGGTGTTTAACAGTCACATGATTCAGTCACGTGTTCCCTGTGAAATAAGGGTCTGCTGGACAGGACCACTCATGTACAACCAGTTAGCATATTCTAATATCTGGGCCTTTTAGTTGGAGAGGCACTGAGCCAACGACCTAACTGTCCTTGACAGAACACCAGCAACAGTCCCAAAAGCTTTGTGACAAAAAAACAACATAAAAAGAAAACACTGAGATCTGTGCCAGCATCCTAGAACCTCCATCTCCATGACAACAGTGGCGAGGGCAGGTGGGCTGTTCCTGCTTCTAATCATGTTCTTGTAACACATCATTGCATCCAGCCAGCACTCCTCCTCTGCCCTGAAATCTCTCTCTCCCTCTTATTGTTATTTTCTTTCTCTTTTTCATTCTCTTCTGCCAAATGTCTCTCTCGCTCTCTCACTCATCCTGCCTTGCTTTGTTTCATTCAGATTCAAATTCAAGAAGCTTTATTGGCATGGTAAAAACAGGGATGGGTGGGTCGATCTATACATCATTGATACATCAAAAACTGAGATCCATATAATAAAATACTGATCTAAACTTATGATTTACCTACTATGAAAATTAATGCACACCATAAGCTTCATAAATAAAATAAGTAAACGCTTTAAATCACCAAAGCATTTATGTTATACATGAACACGTCACATGTTTTGCTCTATTGCTCTTATCTCTCGCTTCTGGTTTCTCTGCGGGTTAGCAGAGCGGCGGGTTAGCAGAGCTCTGGTTTAATTAGCGCACTGTAATTACAGCGTCTCTGTCATTTTGCATGTCCGTGGCGTAAACGAAGGCGAGAGTGACTGAGCGCGCGGCTCAGAGTGAGATGAAAGCTCAGGACAGGAGAGACAGATCAGTGAGGAGATGCAGAGGAAGAATAAATGGGGAAACCAAGGGAGAAAGGAAGGGAGTGCGGCCACAGTGTGTGGAGAGCAGAAGTTCTGCTGAAGATGACGGCTCATTTCCTGTTAAATCTTCTCTTGACTCACATGAACTCACAGGGGCCGGAGATTGTGTCAATGTGTTTGTGGATTTGTTTGTATTTATGGTGCTCTGCACAGCCCTGTTACGAACCAATTAAAACTGAGATCACACACACGATCACACAGACACAATAACATATATATGTGTATATATACACATACATACATACACGTGTATGTGATTTGTGTGTGTGTGTGTATGTTAATTTAGAAAACAATGTCCCTATGCAGCTACCATCTGTTTGCCATGGTGTCTGTTCCCCATACAATAATAACAATAACAGCAAAAAAGAGCACTATGGAAATGAGATACACACACCTTCTCATGGTCTTCCTCCAGGTAGTCTCTTATGGTTTTCAGGGCAACTTCAACAGCTTGATCAGGAGAATATCCTGTATGACACATCACATCAATGCATGCACACAAAATATATCAGATATAGTTGACGCATTACATGCACTTGAGTAATGTGCAAACAAAATGCAAACAATTTTGATGAATATTAGATTTAGGAACAAAATAGCCAAACACCCCTAAACTGGAAAAATTTCTGGGGCAGAATTGCTTAACATAATAAGACTTGTTCTCTGGGAATATTTCTTAAATTAGGTTCATTTTTCTTATCCCATTGGCAAATTGTTTTTTCATAAATCTTAATTCATTTCGTTAGAGTTATGCTTAAAACCAGAAAAACAATTTGCTAATGGGACAAGAAGAATACATTTTCAATCAAGATATATTGTCTGAAAATAAGTCGTATTACCCTTTGCAATTTTGCTTCTCAAGCAAATTTATCTTGTTTTAAGAATATTAAGATATTTTACTGGAAAACAAGACAAAGTACTTATTAAGAAAACTTTTTTTGTAGTGAGTTATTTTTTTTACCAAAATAATTTTAGGTTACCTCAGATGAATAACTCCTACCATTTATTTTAAATTATTTTTACTCTGTTAAATCTCCACATTCACAAGTTCAATTTAAATAGCCTGCAGTATGACAAATGAATGCAATGACAAACTTCCAGGTAGTCTCACAATTTGTATAACAAAAGCTGCATACATTACACTTATAAAGAACTAACAAAATGCTTTACAAAATGTGTTGTCAACTTTACAAAGTACTTCACGTCATCCACCAATTTACATGAACTAAATCAAACAGGAAAAAAACAACTACATATAATCACACATGTACATACATATTGCTTTAATTGTAGTGCTATAACTATGATTGACTAAAGTGTCAAAGATCAGCCTGTTCACACATTCCACATTCTTCACATGAAGAGACTTCTTCAGGAAACAAAAGGTTGTTGTTTTTAAAAAACTGAATCTGTTCACTGGGTTCATTTCTAAGTTTAAATCTCAACACATATAGTTAAGAAGGGGAATATAATCACAGTGACACGCTCTTGCTCCTAATCTCTCTAATCCCACCCTTAATCTGAAGATCCCTTGTGTTACTGCAAGTGATATCCACACATCTCCAAAAACGAGATCCCTACTAAATAAACAACTATATACATAAAGCACACTATACGCAAAGGTCACAACAAAGCTAAGGTTTATACAGCACCACACATTAAGCAGTTAATTTATCATTATTTTTAATCATAAATGAGTCTATTGAAAACTCTGCATTAATCGCTTTCTAATCAATAACACAGTTAATTATAGACAAGAACAAAGAACATTTAGAAATCATTGGTGCAGGGCAATACAATTAAAAATGAATTGACCAAGTAAACATTGACTGAGAAAATCTTTAAACTTTTCACCTACCATAGACCCCAGTAGAAAAGCCTAGACAAAACAAGAGAAATCTTATTAAATATCTAATGAAAACATCAATTCACACTTGTAATTATATAACACACTACACAGAAGCTTCTAAATGTTTCTCTAAATAAATGCGTGTTAATATTATAGGAAATGAAGTAAAATAGTTCATAAGCATTTAGTGTCGCACCTATTAATACAAAACAACAACAATAGCTTTTACAAGGAAAGTGAATGTAAATTGATTAATTACAACCCATTAAAAATACAATCCATTACTAATGACACCGGGCTACTTGCGTCCCAGAGCTAAAGGCCGTAAAAACACAAGATTTACTTTAAAACAAATGTCACATGCTGATGCTGCTTTTAAAGGTATCGGCTGTTACGGCACAACTTTCATCCTGCAGTCCAGACTGTATGCAAATGACTTTGAAATGAATTACAAAAGACCTGAAGCCTTTCAAACCTGTATAGCATTTTTCTTCTGCAGAACACGGGTGATGTTATTTGGTGACTGTCCTTGACACGCAATGAAAGTGAACGAGGCAGAGGCCTTTTAAGTTCCAAAAGTGTCAAAAATAAAACCACTTTTTTTTATAAAGAACAAGAGTGGCCAACACAAAAATCCTATTGTGTTCCAGACAAGAAAGAAAACCATTCTGATTTTGAACAATATGGTTGGTGAATAAAGTTCCTATCTAACAAAAGATAAAAAGATCTATTCATCTGTGTAGAATATTTTATCTGAACTATAATTTTAAAATAATGTTTACCTCAGGTAAAGATATTGATAGAAACATTCTCCTCCAAATCACACCAGTCACACACAAAACAAGTGTCCTTAACAACAGACCCTAGCAGACCATGTGTGTCATTTTATCCTGTGCAGTGTGTTAAAATCTTTTATATATGCAGTAACCTGTCACCAATAAATCAATTGCTGAGAGAAATAAAGTTGAAACGGCTCTCAACTGTTTTAGTAGTTTCATATTAAAACTGTAAGGGCAGCGGAGGAGTGCGAGTTATGAACTGTTATGACTGGATTGGTGCCATTGTGATTCTTAAACAAAACACAAGTAGTCAATGAAACAGGGTGAGAGTTTAATGTGATAACTCTATGTACCTGTGTTTATGTGTCACATTTAGCATGGTGTGTGTAGGATTTAGTATACAGTATGTACAGTACGGTTCTCTTTACATCTCTTAAGCGTAAAGAGTATTTTGTTTTCAATGCATTACAAATATTATTTTTAATTTTTCAGAATTGAAAAATTATAGTAACGTGCATCTCAGACTTGATTTGGTATGAGCCTCTTTTGCTTAAACCACAGCATCAGATCTTGTGTGGAATCTGATGATCCATGTGATTCCAGCTTGATCTGATGTTCAGAGAGCTTCATGTGTGCTTCAGTGGAAGCAGGAAGATCTGACCTGTCCACAGCAGTTGACATGGTCACATACTTGCTCATCTGATTAGTGACCTGCAAACAACATCTAAACTAAAACATTTTTGTTGTATATTTATTGGTTTTATTGATGTTTTCATAGTATATTATGTCACAAAAACACAAATTTACATGTGTGTGTGTGTGTGAATATATATACACAATATATATTCTTTGCAACCGCACTATGTACAGGCTGTATGTTCTTTATTTATGTGTATGTATGTATGTATATATACGCATAAATAAAGAACAAACACCCTGTACACACACACAGTGCAGTTGCAACAAATATATATTGTATATATATATATATATTCACACACACACTGCATAAAGAATATAAATTGCATAATATACATAAAAAAGGCTATACAGAATTGTGAGTGTGTGTGTGCGATCAGACCCTCACCACAGTTCTCAGATTGTTCTTAGTTGCTGTTTGTACGCAGTTATAATACCAGCCTCTCAGTGCTTGTTTTTCTTTCTCCCCCACTGTATTGTAGACTATCGGCCCCACTGTATGAATAACATCTATGAATGAAAAACGCAAAACATAACAATAAATCACTACAATTCCAGAAAATAACCTCTTTAATAAGTTCAATTTATTCAGCCAAAAGTATTTAGCATGACATAAATATTTAGTTTAAACATATAAACAGCAGACATTTGATTTGTTTTCCTCCATTCACTAAAGCTTCTCCACTGTTTGCTGTTCTCGTCTCTGCCATCTGTTTCTCAATTAGTGAAGCCCCACTTGTCTCAATCCTGCATCCTCCATCTCAATTTCCTCTTCCCTGCTCTTATTTACACTCAGCTCAATGGCAGACACGATCCGATCGTCCGATAGCGACCTGCAAAGTGGACTTTACAGTGAAGTTGACAATTTTAAGTGCCACTCTAGACAGTAGAGTACATGCATGTCCGGTCTGAAGAGGTACAGCATACACAAACAAGTTTATACTGATGTCACTTCACAGGAAGTGGAAAAGGGAATTTTACAATTTTACTCATCGTTTACCTCAGTATTAAACAAAACGTCTTAAATAAATGCAGTGAAATTTTAATCTTCATTCACAGGAGTAGGTGATGTTCGAACAATAACATTAATATCACAATTGTTTTTAAAGTATGTACAAAGTATGTAATTTGCCATCAAACTAAATTGCTACAAAAATTCACATGGCCATTATCATTGGTCATATCAAAAACTATTAATTTAAGTATATTTAATCAATGTTTTTCTTCAAATAGCACAAATGAGTGTATATATAAAAATGTACAGGTAATTCACTTTAATATCTACATCGGCAAGTACATTATATCACCATCATATTAAAGTGAATTTAGTGTTGTCTGTGTGAACATTTTATTAAGTGATGTGAACTCTTAAACAGCCCCTGTGCTGCACAGGGACCCTGTGAGTCGAAACGTAGCTAATGTGTCTGTTTTTCTTTCTACCTTCTGTCTACAACATTTACCCATCTGTCATTACAAAGCCTGTGTCCTCATGCGTCTGTGCATCACGTCTGTGGCACGTCCTCGGTCTCTGTGCCCTGTTTGTCCTCTGGATTTCCAGCAGCCCGGCGTCAGTGACTATTACCCTCCCACTCTTCTGTCCCTCATTCACCCTCTCCTCTCCCCAACACCTCTCTGCTCTGCGTGCTGTCCGGCTGCGTTTATTTACTGCTGCACTCTGCAGTGTTTACAGCATCGATCCACCTCTGTTTGTTTAGTACAGCAGCACCATCATACATCAACTCCAGACACAGCTCTGACACACACACACACACACGCGCACACACACACACACACACACACACACACACTGCAAAAGACATCAACAGACTGATGATCGGAGAACAGCTGGTATACATTTGACTAGAAGTACAGTGTCACAAAAAGTGTCTGTGGCACAACGAGTGTAAAACGGGTGCCGGGGGAGACAGGAAGATGCAGGAGGTATGACATAATCACCACAGACACGCAGGTGAAGCTGGGGGTTAAAGCAAACTACAGAAAACAGCCGGGAGGTTCAGATAACGCAGTTCTCCCACTCACACACTCTTTCTCTACTGTATGAAACACACACACACACACAAGCGCATTTGGAACAATGTGCACTAGAGAAACAGGAAACAAACACTTTCTGTAGTGTTCGGAGATAGTAGCTTAGAGGAGAAAAGTTTGACAACTTGGCACGTACCGGAGCTGTGGCTTAGTGGTTAGCCCACATGCTTTGCTACATGCAAAAATACGCATGAACAGTAATGCACTTTTAATGCAAATGTATGGGATGCAATTATTCTGTACATAAATGTGTTCTGTCTGCACTGTTGTTCTTTGTGGAGGTATAAGTTAAGTTCTACAGTTGGCCTTCTGGTTAAGCCTTACTTACATAATTCCTATGAATGCTTTGTAGACAGTAACATTATGTGCAGGAGTTAAATTAGCCAGAAACAGTTCAGAACAGTGTCTTGCAGTTTACTTTTAATAAATGCTCACAATTCTGCAACAAATTTAGTACATGCACTGTATACTGTATAACTTTAAAAGTTTGCTACTTTAATGTAAATATAACACCAAAAATGACCCTCGTATTTATGAATTCACATTTCTGGTCCTATTGGGAATGATTTATTAGGGCATTATTTCAAAAGACATCAAATTTAATGGGTACTCTCACCTCCAATCCCAATCTAAAAACTAAATTATACTTATCCCAATTTAAAATGTGGACATACACATTATATTGGTAAACCCTGAAACTTTCCCATAACATCCCTGATTTAAATGGAAACAACAGCACCTGAAACACTGATGGCACATTGCACAGACACATTGGTAAGCAATTTTATCTACTTAGTTTCATGTCAAAATGTCTTGCAGATGCATCTTGAAAGCAGTTTATTTACATATTTTGATGTAATTACACAACAGGCCTCCACTGTAAATGCATTTTTGAAAATGGGATGTTTGTTTGTTTTGACAAATGAAGCAAAATTGTTTTCTGTGGTAACTGACAGCATGCTACTGATGTTGTCAATACAGCTTAGCATGCATTAACCCCAGAACATTCCTCTAAAGTGTGAAGCTTTGCTTCCCTTTATTGAAACCCTTTTAGTTCAACAGCTTCTACATCCGCTCTGAGGGAAACTATTGTTCTCCCAATAGGTCCTATATAACTCCCATAACTCCCTTTTCCAAACTTGCTCCTCTGACACTCCTCCTTCTCTGTTAAAAAAGGTTGCCTGCCTTTTCACTTGGGCAGACCAACCCCATGTGTCTCGCCTCCTGAACAAAGGGAGGCCCTGGCCCCTCCCACCAGTCCCCTGGAAAAAAAGTCACTGTGTTTTAACTCCGCCCCCTTCCGCTCTGGTACATGAGCAGGTGTGTTGATTTAAAAAAGGCAGCCAGCTAAAACAGAGGAGGGCAAGAGACCTGCTTATCATCTGAAAAGTCCTAAGGTGTTTGTCTTCAGAGGCCCCGTCCTGTTTTTTCTCTTTTTTTCCTCTTTAAATTTGCTTGACAGTTGAGTTACGATACACCTCAGTGATTGGTTGATAAAGCATGACAGCTACACAATAGATCCCTCTCCTTTCACCTTGGCTTTTATCCGATTGGTAAGAGCTGTGATTTTGAGAAGGCTAAGGCCTAATGCAATCTGAGATAACAGCACAGAATTTGAGGCCATTATAAATGTACTTTGTATTTTGTTGGATTACTTAATAAATATAATTACATAATTGTACATTGTTATTCATTCTACTGTATAAGCAATCGAAGGAGGGTAGAGAGAAAGAGAGAGAGAGAGAGAGAGAGAGGGGAAGGGATTAGTTAAATAACAGGAGAGAAGAGTGGGTGTTCGATTGGCCTGTGTGGATTTTAATTAGTGTTAATTGGCCACAGAGGGAAACGAGGGCTCAGAGGCAGTGTGTGAGAGTGTGTGTTGACACACACTCCTCTCTTTCCCCCCAGCAATGGTTGTTGTTTATACGGTTGTGTCCCTAGTCAAGGCTGCATTGGTACACAGGTGGACTCAGGGACTGACAGAAGCTGCAGATTTTGCATTTAACACACCAATGAAACCCTCTGGGTTTCTAACCCTTCAACTCTGGCAGGGTATATGTTATTACTATACTCCTGTTTTACTATAACACACACACACACTTTTCCTGATCCAACAAGCAACAGATGTAAGCGCATGTGCACACTACAGCAGAGGCAGTCAAAACATGACAGTGCTTTACACAAACACGCAAATCGCATTTTAAAAGGGAACATTTAAAATTCATTTTCCTTTAATTACTGGTGCTTGCTGTCTATTACCGCTGCTCATTCCCAGTATTACACTTTGGCACAAACCGTTTGCGCCACAGACGTAAACATTACCCGACATTGCGGTTTGTAGAAAAAGTCTGAGATGATCAAACGAGCAAAATTTTATGGACTTAAGAAGGGAAAAGTAACAACCCCTAAATTTTTTACTTTAATAGTTTTTTCTTATCACAAATACCTCACATGCCCCCTTTTGTACATAACTCATAATAATAATAAGATCAGTGATTACAGAAGCAATGTGTGCTTACTACAGTCACACAAACACTAATTTTACCCCTACAATTACTGCTGATATTTACTCATCTAATCCCGCCGGTGCAGCGCAGTAGACAAGAGAGATAAGAAAGAACAACAGAAAGACAGAAAGAAAAACCAAGTTAAGACCAAGTAAAACCTAACAGAGATTTCAGCCTGGAGTGTGTGTGTGTGTGTGTGTGTTAGTGGATATGAGGGGTGAGGCAAATCAGTGAAGTTGTTGATCAGTGTATGTGTGTGTGTGTGTGTGTGTGTGTGTGTGTGTGTGTATGTGCAAAAAAGGGGTGGGGGAATTGCAGGAGAATCAGCAGTGTGTGCACTCTCTATCTCTGAAAAGCTAGGTATAGTGGTGGGGGGATAGGCTGGGGGGATCATAAATTAGACAAGGAAATTACTGCTAAGTGTGCGAATAAATTAAAGTGCGCTTGCTTCTGTAAACACTGTCTGACTACATAATTACTGAACACTCTCTGAAAGAGAAGGGGGGTAGAGATAGATAGATAAGGGGTGGGAGGGAGAGTGATTGGCAAAAAGGTTTGCGTTGATGGTTTATTCATATGGCAACGTGCGACATGTACGCTAGCATTTGACATTTCACCGGAGAGGTTGCACAACACCTGCGCACAATCCGAAGACAGGAAATGAAAAGCCACAAGCAAAAAAATGCACTTTGTGACATTTATGAAGTATAATTTAGTTTTTGCAAAAGCACTGCTTTGACTTTGATGTGATCAAGTGTAAACACAAGTCTAATGGTATTCACTACCTCATTCATCCAGGATACTAGAATAAATGCTCAGCTTAAACTCTAATAACAGATTGTGAATTCATGATTCTACATTATAGAGCTCAGACTGATGTTTATCTGGTATGTATTCTGTATAATAATCATGTATGATGACTGGCGCCCTTCATAGGCGACTTACGTCTCACAGGCAGGCTGTAGGCTCCTATAATTTTTGTCTCCCCTGTCTTCTTCAGCAGAGGACCGGCACAACGAAGAATTGCACCATCCACTGAAAGCACAGAATTTTAAAAGACAAAAACACATTTGAAATCAATACTTTTCTAGACAGTAATAAAGTCAGGTCAGTGTTTGAAAACACAACATGCATCAAAAACAATCTTTAGCAAAATCATAACGAAATTAAAAGGTATGTACTTGAACATAAACGTTGCATAAAATCATCCAATCAGATTACAGCTTCCCAATTCAAGAAAGTACCTTTTAGTTTTGTGTGCAAAATGCATCAGGCATCCAGTGAACAGACTGTGGGCGGTCGGTGGGTGTGTCGTCTGAGCCTGAGACTACCGGAGGTTAGGCACTTGTGATGTACTTTAAATGCAAAACGCTTTAATGCCAGGGCTTTTTAAAACCCAACCCCCCCATTTCTCATTTCTTGAGGACACAAAAAATTGTGATTTCTCATAGCACTGTCGGCAGAGATTTGAGGGCCATTACAGTTTTACTCAAGGGTTTTCAGCACCCTGACACTCAGATATGTGCTTAGAATGTGTAAGAGGGATAAAATGATAATAAGCGAGGCGGATAGGGAATAATATATACAGGGAATGCAGGAAAACCATAGAGAAAAAGTGTGAAGGGGAGAGAAAGATTGATAAAGGAGCTATGAAGGGAGGATGTACTTTGGGGTTTGGAGTGGAGAAAAGGAACATGAGTGGAAGAAATAAGGAAAAAATGCAAATGTGGTGATGAGGTATGACTTGTGGGAATAGCTTGCCTTCCTGTGTAATTGCAATGAACTGTACATATGCTTTTACATTAAACAGAGACATATTGTTAGCAGGTGATAATTAGCTCTCTGCTTACCTGGCATGAGATTTGTGACATGAAAGAACATCATATTTTCCTGTTGATTTTTTTTAATGATGCATGCAATCCCCTGCAACGCCTAATGTAATAAGTAAAATTCACGAATCTATAAAGCCAAACAAAATTTCTGTGTACAAAAACATTCATTAACAGTTGCTCACAATTTTGTGTTAAACCAGTTTGGCTTGAGCAGTACTAACAAGTGTCATGGAAAGGCCTCATCTTATTGGCTGAGCTGGTCACCATGGCAGCCATTAGTAAGAGCATTTGATTGGATCTGGCATATCTGCTTGCCAGTGTCACAAATCCCTCGACACCAAAGCACCATCTCTCTCACTCTCTAAACACTTGCCCGACGTTCTGGGTTTTCAAGCAGAATACCAACAAACTGCTCCCTCCCTAAGGTACACGCAAACAAAAACACACAAAATAAACAATCAATACTTATTCAAGTGTGGCTTTCCAGATAGCTAAAAACAGTCAAAATTTTTTATATACATTCTGAATTTAACAAGTTAAGAGAGATGTCAAATGCAACTTTACAACACAACAGTCAAAAACAACAACAGTCCCAATGAGACTCTAATGTCACAGTGTCCTTTGTACAATCTGGAGCTCAGAGCTGTACGACTGATCTGTCTTCTACAAACTGGTTATAAAGCTTTACGAGTCATTTCCAAGGGTATCAGTTTAATGTAATAGCATATATAGTGTGTGTGTGTGTATATATATATATATATATATATAGTATACATTTCATGCTATTACATTAAATATATACTAACTATATTAGCATATATTAGTATATATAGTATATACCTACATATAGTATACATTAACATATATATTTTTCCTCACTTTTCACTTCCTGTGTTTCACATGTAAAACAACATTAAACCAGTGTTTTTGTCTTTTTAGTAAAAGATCTTAACATCTTTAACCAAGATAAATTTACTTGAGAGGCAACATTGCGTAAGACAAGACTTGTTATCAAAGAATAAATCTTGAATTAAGTTGTTTTTTTCTTAGCTCAGGGGCAAATTGTTTTTGTTTTAAGTCTTACAAGATTTAGCAAGGGTTTAGTGATGTCTATGCTTTGAAACAATAATGCCAACGGGCTAGGAAGAAAATATTTAATTCAAGAAGCATTCTCTGGGAACAGTATTAGCACAATTTTATTTACAAAAAAACTAATTTCTCTTCAGACAGATAAAATCCTATGTGGGAAGCGCTGGTACATTTACATGGTGTAAAAACATTCAAACATTAAGAATGATAAAATATTTTTGGAAACCAAAACAAAACCATGAATAAAACTAAATTAAATTCTGTGTAGTCTTGTGTAGCTGACTGTGAATACAGTGTCTGAAATTATGCAAATGATGCAAAAAAAAACATATAGCACCATATGACACACACAGTCCCAAGTGTTCCTGACTTTATTTTCCCTTCTATAATTTAAAACACCCTCTTGTTTTGCTCTTTCAGCTTTAGTGCTTTTCCTGCCTTAAACACCACCCGGCAGAGTCACCCTCATATTTCTTTCTCTCTCTCTCCCCCCTGCATGCGATGCTCAGAGGCAGTGTCCTCCCTGATGTATTGTTTGTCCCTGCCTAATTATCACCCAGGTTTGCCTTAACAAACCTCAGGAGTGATGCCAACAAAAGAAAGGGAGAGAGTGTGAGCATGAGAAAGCTGATGTGTTTGCATACTGGTGACAGAAATAGAGAGAACAAGAGTGTTAGCATGTTAGGGAGTGAAGAGAAGAGGTGATAGGGTAGAGCAGGGAGAGAAAGAGACAGAGAGAGAGAGAGAGAGAGAGAGAGAGAGAGTACACACAGAGACACGGACTGACACAGGTTAAAAATGAGAAAGCTAAAGGTCTAGCCTGAATTAATCCTATTTGCCATTTGTGTTTGAGGAACTGCAAAAAAAAAAACCCAGGTCAATATTCAGCACTGCGGACTCCTGAATTTGTGTTTGTACTGATGAGTGGGAATCTCAAGTGCAGATTTATCACTAGTATTGATCTGTTAACGGACAGGCACTTAACACGGGCGGAGAGCAGGAACATGCTTACGATAACACACACATACATGTGCATGCGAGTCAACAAATACAGAGTCAACAGTTGGAAATTTCATTTGCATTGCAATGTACCATCATAAATTATTTACAAGGTCTTGCAATCCACTTTCAAAAGCACACACACACACATAAAATATGCACATTAGAATTAGGATTTAAAACAACACAAGTTTGTACTCCGATTTAAAATACATAAGGGTAAATTGACCATGATAGTGTCCAAAATTATGCCAGTGTTAGTGCTGGTCATTAAACAACAGTTGGCCACAGTTAATGGCAGTTTCCAGCAGTGAACAGTCTATTGGGTAAAAAGTTGTTACTTGTTAGGCACTCGTTATTTAGACCCTCCTGAGACCAAGGGCATTATGGGTCTATAACTAATGACTAAAAGAGCAGCTCTCAGATAAATGTAGACATAGTTCCATATCCTCATAAGAATTCTACTAATTTGATGGACTGTATCCATGTCGGCTGTAAAGCAATGTCAATATTTACCAGTTTTCCCTTCACAAAACCATGTAAAGTCGTGTATAGTTATTGTAACTACTACTAGTAAATAGGTTCATTAAATCTCTTGAAATATTAGTTGAATGAATGAAGGCTAATATAAATTAAAAAATAAACTATGGCCCATATGTAAATTCTGTTCAATTTGATTGCTTTGAACAATCTGAATACACATATAAGGGCAGTTAATAATGCAATTTATTAAAATGCATATCATAAAAAATTGATGATTAATTGACTGACAGCTCTAGTTTAGAGAGCTTGTGCTATAATGCCAGTGAGTTCAGTGTGATGAATTCTTGTACATACAGATAAAGGGCAGGAATCTGAGGGTTTACTGTATTTCAGAAAAGATTCACCGTCTTGTCAGATCAAAGGAGTTTTTAATACATCACAGTGAGCAAGTGGTTTTGAAAAAAACACCGTCTCTCTTTAATTCCACTGTTTTATTCAGAATCCGCTGATGGATTGTTTTCCTCTTGTCGATGTTTGTGGTGTGTGTGTGTTGGGAGGGAAGGTTTGTTGATGTAACAGAGATGGTTTAAAAATTTAGCGCTCATTTCATCTCGCTGGGTCTCTAATCGCTCTTTTGCTCCTCAAATAGAGATTCTGTTCTCGCTCACAGGGCGAACAGAGATCGGCTGTTTAAATTCAGAAAAAGTGCCAACCCTTAGGCTGATAACAGCTTCAATCTCACACACTAACGCACACACACACGCAAACACACACACACACTCTCTCACCTTGACTTCCACCTGCTGATTCTCACTTGCTCTCTTCCACCTTCTAATTCCTCTCACTTCTCCGGTGTTTCTCTCCTCTAATGTCTTTCCCCTCTTGAGCATGAATGCACTGCCTACATTTCTCACTCAACCTTCGAAAAAGAGGAAAGAAAATAATCGACTCACCTCCTTCTCCACCCAGCAGTGTCTTGTTAGCTAAAAACGACAGAATAAGAAAACAGAGAATGGTTCAGGAAAGATGTCAAAGATATTTCTGTAAAAGGGAAACTTTGGAAATAATGGCTTATTAGTGACTGTCGAAGCAAATTCAGTCTGAGGGAAAAAGGTCAAGGATAAGAAAAAGTTTTTATTAGTTTGCTTGGTATTCTTGTTCAGATTCAATATAATGTTTCCCAATGACACTTTTATAACAATTGTATACAAAACAAAACATTCTGTTATAACAATTGTATACAAAACCTATTTAAATTTCATATAATAACAGACAGATAAATTTATAAATGTTTTTCTCTGACCCTTAAAATTCAACGGGCCATTTTTTGCTGCCGTGCGTTTCTATGTAAACTTTCATGTAAATGTCCTCTTTGCATGTGAAATCAGTAACAAAGCATTGCTGCATGTTTGGGTGCAATATAATTTGTTCTGCCTATTCTTTATGCGCTGGAGAACACAGAGTTTTAGATGCTACCCAAAATAAGAAGGTTTGTCATAAATTAGAACAATGGAGTAGAAGTTAAAGAAAATTCTAGGCTTCAAAAGATACTGTATGTTGTCCAACAGTAAAAAATCTTACACAGCCAAAGGATGATTAGAGTTTTCATTAAATGTTACACAGCTGAACCCATCGTGTTTAGCTTTTGCTTGATTAGCAGACTAAGAAAAGCTAATCTATTAGCCTGAACATCCAATGTGCAAATTGACGTACATCAATGCAGTCAAATACAGGGGGTCTTGAACCCAAGCCACAGGTGAAACATATACCTTCATCCAATTTCCTAAATTACCCTTGTCAACATTGCTGCCTTTCCTGTACACCCAACCTGCAGAGACCTGATTAATAGATGATATACTGAAAATATGTACCAGTTTAAAGACAATAAAGGAAAAAGCTACCTCTCTTTGAAGCTAATGGTGTTTTTGAGACCATTTCAAAGTAAAGCAAAGAGTATTGCTTCACGATCAGGCAGTGAAGCTACATCACAAATGAGCAATAAGATTGCTGATTATTTTTCCCCATTTAAAATTCATTACACCTCTGCACACAGACATTAAACTGCCTGATGAGTGATGCACTTATGAGCTCACAAATAATTTACCAGATGGAGATAATGTAAGCCCTGACAAACACATCTTTTGAATACACAACCACAGCACAGACACACGCATCTGCAAGAGATAGACTGACAAACAGAAAACAGTATGGAGAGAGAAGTAACCATAGCAACCTCAAAGCCCAAAGGTTTGTTACTGAAACCTAGTTAATTACACAGGGAGGGCAAAGGAAGAGATATGAAAACAGACAAGGGGAGAGAAAGAGCAGAAAATGGAGTAATTTGCACGCAGAGGCTCTTTTTCCTGCTGTCTTTGAAAGAAAAAAACACTAGTAGTAAAAAATGATCAGACATTCATAAAGAGACACAGAAGAGAAAATGAGTGAAGACTGCAAGTTAATGATAACCCATGGAAAGAGATTTGCCATCTGCTTAAACCCTGTGTGCAATGTCATCTAAAGCGCCACAGAGATGGTGATGTTGGTCACACACACACACACACACACACAAAATGGTGTATATTGACATGATCAGATTATATGAATAGGTGTTCATAAAATACAATCTTCTTATTCAGAACTGTAACAATTCCCCCAAGGCAACATGAAACAGGACAACAATGTCCATGAACATCCATACCAAGGTTAGAAATGTAAATAAAAAACACTTTGCTGTGCCGATTCTTTGCATCAACTGTATCTTACACAACCAGATGCAATATACAGCCACTGTAAGAATGTATGTGAGGATTAGCATTACAGAGGAGGATTAGAAAAATGAAAAACAGAGGAAAGAACAGAAAGAAAGTTGAACTGAAAGCCGGGGGTTAGGGGGCAGAGAAAGAGGAAATACAGGAAGCTAGAAAAACATATACAGATGGGATCAGGAGTGAAAAATGGCACAGAGAAAAACAACAAAACTGTATTTTGTTCGATGTATGAAAAAACAGGTAAGAATAAAGACAACAAGAGGACTGGAGAGATGAACAAAAAGGAAAAGCGTCTTGCTAAACAAGAGCATGGGGAAAGTCATAAAAAATGAAAAATAAGTGAGAAGTTTTTTTTAATAATTACAAGGATTAAAAGAACAAAGTTCTAAAGAGTCTTTACAGTCTTAAACTCTGTAATACTTTGTTAACCAATCTGTACATTTTTATACATTAAAGTTAAATTTACCCAACAATGAACAATACTTTCACAGTATTAATTAACCTTGGTCAATTTCTAAGATAAAAGATTGGCATAAACTATCAGCTAACAACTGTATATGTATGAAACAACATTGTCATTATGTTACATAAGTTTAATAGGTGTTGTAATTAAAATTGCAAACAATAATTTGTTCAGAAAGTGCCACAGTTTTTAAACACAGTTTCAACTTTTCAACAGCAGGGTTTTTAACCTATTGAAATTAGTTCAGCTTCTAAAAGAGCAGTATTTTTCCAAGAAATCTTATTAATAAAATGTCAAGTGAGTCTGTTCAGAAGGGGTGATGGTCAAGTGTTTGGAACGGAAGTCTGTGTTTCTGAAATAGCCTGCCACCGGGGAGGAGGGATGACACCGAGGAAGAGAGAGATGTCGGGTGTGTGTCTGAACAGATGTCCTAAATGTCTGACACTCCAGAACCCTGCAGACACCTTGGCTTATGCATAGAACCACATTCATACACATGCACCACGTCGTACCGCGATGAAGATAGTTTCAAAACATTTCCTTCACATGCATAATACATGCACGGCCGGAATGACATGTAGGTCAAAGTCAATACTACCCACAGTTCAGTGCACTGACAGTTCAGCACTACTCACATGCACTACTACAGGGTGGCCCTTACAGCAAACTGCATGCCATGTATTAAAATTTAATGACATAACCAAACAAAAAAAACATGCTGTTAACAACATTATTTTACAGTAGATAAGTGGAGATATCAGTAGATAAGACCAAAACGCAACCACGCCACATAAGGTAATTATGCAACCATATTCACCCTAATACATATTTATACACCATGATGTCATTTCAACAAATAGGGGAAAAGACCATTGAGATCCTGTATATTATCTATTTATTTCAATATTACACGACAAAGTGGCTAAGATCAAAACCCTGAAAGGGTGGAGAGAAAGAGAGAGAGAGAGAGAGATCGCCATGAGTGACAGGAGGGAGAGAGAGAGATCGCCATGAGTGACAGGAGGGAGAGGGAGAGAGAGAGAGAGAGAGAGGGAGAGAGGAAGAGGGAGAGAGGAAGAGAGGGTGACGGTGACAGCGGGTCTGACGGACTGAAGATTGAAGCGGCTGAAAACGTTGAATAAAAAACGCGATACAGAAAGAAGAAAATAAACGTGTCTCAACATTAACGGAGGAAGGATGTCTCGGACTGAGGTACGTTGCTCTAAACAGTTCTTCACATAAGCTACTTGTTACCAACGATCAGCCTGAGACGGCTTAGGTACATTATATTATGCTCTGCTTACCGGCGACTTTAAGTGAAATAAGACGCATCTTCTGCTCAAACAGACATTACACGCGTTTTTAATGCAATACTGATGTGCGCAGTCCTGTTATTTGTCTTTCATTTGTGGCTTTTAAGCGTCTGTTTAATACGAGGCAGCAGCTGCATGCGGTTTAAACGGAGGCGCTTTGAATTAAGACCCTGGATTGAGAGTTTCGGTGTTTTAATGATCTGTGATCACAGGCGCGTAAATGCGCGTATTGCCAAAATGTGTATTTAAATAATACGAGCTATATAATCTGGCGAAGATTTGCATTGGTTGTTGTACTTTAAAACCCGGTGCAGGGTTTTAAGTTCAGATCTGTAACGCGTCTGTTTCTTTTGCGCTTGTATTCGCAATGTACTCTTAGTCTTTCATATTGGGCATAAAGATGATAAACGGGACAGCACAGCTGCCCGCTGTACAGCATCTACAGGAGACATGTAAATCACTGGATATTAAAAGTTGCCTTTCATGGCACGGATTATAAACATAAGGTGATTTCAAAGCAGCAGCATCCTTTGAAATGCTGTTTCACAGGGATGGTGAAATATAACTTTCTTTACATTTCTGTTCAACTCATTTTTGTTAACAACAACTGTTCAACAACATCTTTCCATCATTTTTTCCTGTTGCTTAATGGTCTCTGTATTGTCATCTCCACTTTGTGCAGTTTTTGAAGGAGAGACCAGCATCTGGGTAAAAAAAATAAAAAGATTTGAGGAGGAGTTGCAATTTTGTCTTGGTTTATTTATAAAATCCAAAGGCAGTCCTATTAAAACCTTTAGGGAAATAATTTTGATTTCTAAGTGTAGCAAGTATATACAGAGAGAGAGGGTGTGTGTGCGCGCATACAAGTGTGTCCATGTTAACCCTTCTATATTTGATCATATTTCCTTACTTCACATCTTATTTCTACTATGTTGGTGACAGCCAAGAAACAGTAGGGGTTTTGTAGAGTCGCCAGCATGAGTCCATAGTCATGCCAACACACTAGGGCCAGTATGTAACAAATGCGCTTACACACTGCATGAAACCACTACAGTAAGGCCTACAAGCATGCATACATGCACATACTTGCGTGCACACGCACACACACACACACACACACCTACCCAAATTCAGTACCAGTGATCTACCACAGCTCATCTTGTGACCACAGAAACACTACATCATTCACATCCAAAGCAAGACATTTGGGATTAGCAGAGTACTTCAGACCCAACTTCATTTTCAAAACAGATTACACAGACTCAACTCTAACACAGATTAACATGGTGGTCAAATGCAGATGAGGGATGAGAGAAACTGAAAAAGAGAGCAGAAGGCTGAGAGCAACACAGCTCAGTCAGAGAAAATTCACAAGAGATTAAAATATGGTTACAGCCAACTTTGGCCAAGAGTAAATATCCTATTTGTGCTTGCAGCCAGACCCTGCTTATTTGAAAATACACATACAGCATAAACAAATAAATAGAAAGACATTGTGTGTGAGGGCATAATACAAAGAAACTGATATTTTCGCATTAATTTCATTGAAGAAAACAAGCTTTTTTTAATTCAAATTTTCTATACTTGTCAGGCCCATCATTTGTTTTTGTTTTAGATGTATTTTACATTGATATTTCAAGTTGTATCTTTTGGCAAATCTGTAGGCAGCAGCACTAGCTGCTTTATAATTCACAGTCGGGCCTGTGAGAGTGACATTTGTGTCAATAGGGTCACCCGGCAGTGGGCTGCATGATAAAAACAGCAAAACTGATTACAATAAAGATAAACCAAGAATACAGCATAACTGACTACTATTTAAAATGCCTTTATATATCGCTGAAGGGACATTAGGAATACAGGGTAAGGCGCTTGCATAGGGCACATCGAAAAGACCCTGAGCAGTGACAGACATACTGCAGCACGCAAACAGATGAATAGTCACGCACACAGACTCAAGCTATGAACCCTTTTAAAACCACAATGTATTATCGACCAACTTCTTTGTTTGTGAAACAACTCGTCGAAGCTACTCTCTAAACGGATGTACTGAAAAAAAGCAACAAAATAGAGAATAGTAAAAAGAGACAAGACCTAAGTGTTGAGAGAGGTGAGTTATTGGTTGATGATTTGTAGCTGGTAGGCAAACTGAACATCACTATTATTATAATTCAAGCATATCATGATCTAACTATTGGCAATTGACGCTAGAGCACCATACATCCTGGCTACGACAAAGGTTGTTCGAAAGACACAATGACAAACATCACACAGAAATAACACTTTGTACCTGTTTTGAATATAGTACTAAAATATGAAGAATACGACATCATCAGTTGTTCAGTATAGCATTAGTGTCCGTACCATATTCAAGCACTTCTAAAACCGCAATAATACAGCATTCGCTCATGTCTTTCAGCCTGGCAGCTGTAATAATCTTACATTTGATTTCCCAGACTCCCTAGCATTACCAAACACTTGTAATCTGGAGCTTTTCCCTCTGTACTCTCAACAACATTATAAAATGAACCTAGCAGTTTTGAAAACCACTGCTGCTTGCAACGTGTCCATAAAGGTGACCTGACTCGGTTGTAAACTCTTCAATTTATCTGAAAATGTAATTTGTTTTTAATAACTTTATACATTTAAAATGTAAAACATCTCACTCTTTTGTAACTAAAGGAAGCGTAACTGAAAATGAGACAAACTACATCACGCATATCCCTAGTGGCACAAAGTGAATGTTTACGCAACAGTGTAGCAAATACTGTACATCAATGACCACAGCCAAAGCCCTTCTGAAAACCAGAGGAAGTTTAATACGTTTACCAATACAATACACTTCTCTATAAATCTTATACACTATTCTTTGACTTTGCATTATAAGGGGAATAACTTCTCGGCTTCAGAAAGCACTAAGCTTCTAATAATGTCCTTTTTAAAGGGCGGAAATGCAGACAGATTCATCTTGCTCTCCAGAAATGGGATCAGCACTCACGCAACAATGAGCGTTTTTGTCTTATCCTCTGCCAGGCCAGGGTTGTCATAGACACAGGACCTACGTCACTGTCATTCATTAATCAATGTGGCCGTTTAGGTCATTGACACAAAGTAATTTTTTATTTCACTGGAATCAAATGCTCTACTGTTAGACTGGTCTGCCTGGCCTGTTGTGAAGCCGTCCAGAAAAGACAGCGTTGTCTGATAGAAAGTGTTTTTGAGGAAATTGTGTCTGGGGCAGACTGAGTATATAGGTGAAATGGGCCTTATAGAGTTGTGTTGCTCTAAAATCAATGAAATGGAGGTGATATGAACTAAGTGAATGTGGCACTGGATAATTGACAGGGCCTGAAAGGAGCCCTACAGCAGTCTAAATAGCTGTACGTTTTATTCCACACAAACTAGCTGCAAGTTTCGACTTCTCTTGAGGACTAGGCTAAGTTCAGCTAATATTAGCATGCGTCAATTTCAGCTGAGAGGTTAATTGAGTGAATCCTGGCATACAACATCACGTGCGTATTATGTCATTAATGACGTAAAGCACGTGTGTACACTACGCTTTGCTAAAACATAATAAAGCACTTTAAACCATCAACCGTCAATTAAATTACATAGCTTAGCAAACCCCATCACATGCTTATTAAATCCTTACAACCCAGTTAGAATTTACACACAGAGAACCATTCAAGCAGAGTTGCAACTTTGTACACTTATTTTTAGTGACTCAGTAATCAAAGTGATGCTGTGTACTGTAGAAAGAATGCACAAATACATGCAAACACACACACACACACACACACACACACACACACACACACACACAGCATGGTGTCTTGCAGTTTGGCTGTAAATGAGGTACAAAAAAAACAAACGCAAAGACCTCCCATAGGAATCCAAACAGTGCTTAGCTTAGTAGAGATCTCTTCTAAACAGTTTGTTTCACTGTCTGCTCTGTGATTAGCTTTGTTGAATATGTGGACAACTTTGTTCAGTGACCTAAATGAATGGTGTTTATATAAAAGTGCCACTTTTTACTCAACACATAGTGGGGGCTGCTTTTAAATTTGTTTGCTACTCCAAATGTGAAACGCTGATAAGAGAAATTTACCCACATTAAGTCAAATTCAGACAAAGCAAATCAAATTAGTTTTCTTCATGTGCACACACACACACAAAGAGCGTTTGATGTTCGTAAGCACAGGCTGAGGGATGCGAAGAGGTATGAGCGCTTTGTTTGCGTGTTTGCATGCTTGAGAACAGTGAAGTACCCAACACATTGTCTGCTTATTTCCAGTGACTGCATCATTTACAAAGACACAGGGGGAATGAGTGAAAGAAAATGGAATGGGAAGCAAGAGTGGAACGGTCCTGCAAGGATATAGGGATCTGCAGGGATATTGGAAGCAAAAGGGAAACTGGTTAAAATGCATCCGTGCAACTTTGCCAGACAGTGATGGTTTATGTCAGTGTCTGTGCATAATTCTAATGAAAGCCCATTTTATGTAGCCTTAAGGGTGATTGCACCCTGGCACAAATATTTCTTTTACTTTTATTGAAACTGCCCTGGGAGGAAGGAGATGGGAGACAAAATAAATGAATAACGTAAACAAACGAGAATAAAATAGATAGGAAGAAATATAGAAAAGGACAGAAAAATGACTGGAGACATTGACAAATGTATGTCGTTCATTTATAGCATTGATGAGATACTGACCTCAAGGGAGGTGAGCATAACACCAGACAATATAAGAAATGTAATATGTTAAATGTAGCATTGCTTTGTGTGCAAAAAAGTGCTTTGATATTTTGTGGTGCTTGTGTACATGTTTGGCTTATGTCATTTATCCTGTGTTTTCATCCTAGTCTAAGCTGCTTAAATATAACATTATAATCAACTATATCATTATTATTTTTTAGCCTATTAATAAATATGCAGAACATAAAGAAAAATACACAACAGGAATGGCAAAATAAAAACGCTGGTTAGCGTTTACCTGTTCCTTAGGGACCACAAGAGAAACCAGAAGAGTGGTAGCATTCAAAGCAAAGCAAAGCATAAATTATATCTGTTGCAACACACTGCATAAAATTTTATGGTCTGTATTTATGTAGTAGTGTTTTCCGCAAAATTAAAAAGATGTGGTTTTTAAAACCACATGCGGAAAGACAACTGACTGATAATTATTCCAGGCTACACCTAAATGCGTTTAAACGATGGGGTGACTGGAATCATAAACATTCAATTTGCTACACTCAGGCAACAGTGAAAAACAAACTCAACACAAATGTACACAAATTATCATCAAACCAAAAACGCTCTCTTAAACCTCAGTGTCAAGACCATTAATTCTTGTCCATTAAATTTTTTTTATAGGAAATGAGTGCTTGGGCACAGATCTGTCTATAAAATAAGTACTAAGACTTTATACGAGTGGAATACAGTTTAAATAGCATGTACATGCAGGCACCACGATGCTTTAAAAAGACATAAAACATATAGAATACCTTCTTGTTTTAGATAAAAACCAAAATCTGTATAAGCTGTAATCTGTAAAAGATAAACGCCCACATTACATTTTTCCAGTAATGCAACAAGCCTTAAGAGGAAGCCTTGTTTGTGTCATGGTTTTAATAATAGGTGAGCCTTGAGGTTTTTGTGCCACATGGTTATACATTGAAGAATTCTTAGTCACCTCAATGCCTTAGGCCTCCATTTCCGCGAGCACTTTTAGTGCATCTTTATCACATTCACAACCCACCGGCTCTGTTCAGTGCACAAACACTGTGAATATAATAAGCACATAAATCAGTATAGGCATTTATGCATTAATGGTTCACAGATTACCGTAAATGCACTGGTGAACATCCAGCAGAACGGAAGCCAAGAGTGAAAGCACACAGGAATTAAAGGGAAACAAGCTCATGGGAAAATGGGGAGAAACACGATGTTTTCCTTCTTTCCTCATCCGTGTATCCCTGTCACACTTTCCCCTTATTCCCGCTTCTCCCTCTCTTTGCTCCTGGTTGTTCATGCTAAAAGGCTGCAGTGTGTGGGTGTGTTGAGAGGCTGGTCACATCCCTGCGTCTCTCTTGCCATTTTCACTCCTGTTGCTGAATTACCCCTGATTACCTTTAGCTAATTATCATCAGATCTTAGTGAGACACACACACACACCCTCACAAACACACACTCTCACAAACACACACACTCTCACAAACACACACACACACTCACGTCACTGTTCAGCAGTACGGACACACTGACAGCGGACGAACTGAGACATCACTGGACTGTAATAAAAAGATCGGTACTTTTATAGACACCTCATCAAGGTGTTTGTACTTCACTGTCAAAACATCTCCGTGTAGCAATTCTATATTTTTTTCCTTTGCTGTTGAATGATGTGTAATTACGAGTAGACTGCTCGATGAATTAGACCGCTTCCTGAAAAGAAGCTTTGAAGTGTCATTAGAAGACGGAGCCGTCGTGAACACAGCAACCGTAGACTATTCTAGAATGTGATGTACTTACAATCTTAGAATGCAGTGTTCCATTGATGAAACTACAGAACTGGGCTGCGGATTATCAGTCCAATGTTGTAGCCTGCAGGTCTAGAACACTATTTTCACAGGCATGTTCTGATATGAGAGCTGAAAAACATCCTGACATACAAGTATGCCCTGAGGCCAATGCTCTTGCTCAATGCTATTATGACGCCTATCTTTGTAGCCCCAATATAAGTCTCTCTCACACACACACAATCGTGGCACGCACTGTTCAGTAAAATACTACAATTCTCAAGGGCTCTATACCAATCATGTCATATTAACTGAGTTTACTGCTCTTATGTGCAAGCAAACAGACAGTTACACAAAGCTCTCCATTTATTTACATTGTTAAGCAGTCGATACAACAACACTATTCATCAATGCCTGTTCTGAATTAATAATGAACTGGTTTTGCTAGGAAATAATTATTTCATGATGTACTTGAGTAATATTTTATGACAAAGCTGTGTGTGGGACGAAATAGACCATTAAGATTTCATGCTCCTTCATGATCCTTAGACAAAAGCCCGGCGAGAGTGACTGTGTGTGTGTGTGTGTCTTTATATCAGTGCTGTGAATGCATGTTCTTGTGGATTTAAACCCTACTTGGCCTGACAGTCATTTCTGCCTCCAAATTTGATTCCAATTGGTTCATCAATCTTCCTTCCTGCTCCTCCATCTGCCTCCCTCTCTTTTCCATTCTCTCTCTCTCTCTCTCTGTGTGTGTGTGTGTCTCTCTGTCTCTCGCTCAGCAAATGAGAATTTGAAAAGCAGAGATGGGTTGGTTACGTGCACAGGATGGTAAAAATGTCTGACACAGGCTCATGTGGACACACACAAAAACACACACACGTGCACATACACACAAACACGCTTACCTTCGAATATGCAAGGGCATACGTGTGGGGCACCGATGTGCCACCCACAGTCGCCGTTTTATTATCTCCAGCAATGGAGGACATCTGTACCATCGGCAATATTAAAAACCAGGAGCAGTGAATCTGCTAAACGTTATTGCTGTCTATTCTCAGCATTTACTCAAGCAAGTTTGGTGACGGAGGTCAGTTTGAGTGCGCCAGCGGCACAGATAACTTCTTATCATCTTCCATCATAATCTCTCCCCTAATGTGACGGTCCTATTATATGAGAGATAAAGACCAAGTAAGAAAGGTGACTAGAAAAGGGCAGCGGACTGCAGACATTTACAGCATCGTCTAAATAGCAGTTGCATTTTTCATCTACAAGCATCGATTTGCAAAAATTCCCCCATACGATCATTGATTTTAATTAGCCTTCTCTGCCCTTATTACTCCTTCTCTGCTCAATTCCCTTTACGTTAGCTTTGCGCCCCCAAAACATTCCCCGTCTCCTCACACACGTGCCACTATGACTCTCCACTGATCCATCTTCACCGGGCTGCTGCATCCACACAGTGCATTAAATTTCTGCAATAATATTTTTGATCACTCCCGATCTCTGACTGGACTGTGAAAAAGCAATTAGACTGGGAGTCAGTGGGACCCAGAGGAGACTTTCAACATCACAAACACAAATCAACCATGTCAGGCCTGGGAATTTCAACAGATTCAACACGCTATGATACAAAGAGAGTTAACAATTGGGTTCGGAAGCCGATTCCCAAAGCAGCGGTTATAGTAAACATAAACAACAAACACTGAAAGCTAAATCTAAATAAATGAAAACACACGTGCATGATTTCAGAATCACCACAAAACTTGGATGGTAAGGAAAATCAATTAAAAACCAACACAATTATTGGTCTGGCTTCACCTAATACAAACAGCAGTTTGAATGGGGGTGGTTGCCATTATTTGTTGCTCTTCCTCAGTCATGTCAACAATGTGACCCAGTTTGCAACAATCTGTGTATGCCTTCATTTTTGTTTGGGCTGTGGCTTAGAGCAGTCTGTAAAAGAGATTTTCCACTTAATTCTGCACACTGAACTTGACTTCCCAATTTCCAGAGTTGACATTCTTTGAAATACAGTTTTTTTTAGGTTGAGCCAAGTTTTAAAATGATACTGTGAATATAAAAGTTTTTACCTGGCCAGGCACTCCAACGCACTGAAAATGTTACCTTGATTTTCTTTGCAGGTAACGTGGTCTCAGAGATGAGCGGAAACAACACTGCCGTGTGCCGTCATTCGAAAAAACACAATCAACATGATGTCAGCTTTGATGGACACATTTTATCTGGAAAACACCTCATCAGCTGGGATATACTGTTGCTGTAAGGAAGTGGTTCAAACTGTGGTTGCTTTTGTTGACTGAGACCGGAAAAATCATCAAACTTCTTCAGGCTAAAGTTATGCTTATTTCAGTGCCTACATTTCAAAGGAATCATACTGTAAAGGGCTGTAACTTCCATTGGTCACGTACACCAAAGGACATAAAGAATCAAGACAAAAGACCTTGAACCCTTTAACAATTTCCTTGAATCAAGACAGCAAGTGAAACCGCTCTAAACCAGACTGCTCAGACCTAAAGGGCAACGAACATGTTGTGTACTCACTGGATGGTAAGAACAATTCTTATTAGTTCCATTGTAAAATTGCTTGGCCCATTAAAGCAATGCTTAATTAATGCACACGCCCACTTCCTCTCGTCCAATGGTGCTGTTTCCTGCTGTCTTTATAAAATATAAATATTTATAGCATTAGAGATTTAGAATTAGCATTAGAGTTTTATGACTGCAAAACAAATCATCACCAGAACTGAAGCACTAACCAAAAAACAAACAAAACGAAATAAAGACTTAAGAGAAAGATCAAAACAGCAGATTTAGGCAGAATGAAAATGCAGGATTTATACAGGAGGATCAGCAGGGATGTACAAGAAAAGAAAAAAAACAGTGCGATTAAAGAAGAGTATAAGAACAGATTATAAAAGATTAAAGACGCACTGTGGGCGGTTACGGAGATGACCGGGATAAAAACATTTGTCAGCTGAGAGAAGCATTTGAGAATGCGAAGGTACCCCGTCTACACACAAATTTGTCATTCAAACTGATAGAAAACGCCTCACTGTCAGTCTGTCATCTAAAGGCAAACATAGCCTACAAGTTGTTTTACACAAGTTCTTTAAAGTGCCACTTTAGTGTGTGTTTAACAATCCAAAACACACAGAAAACAAAATGCACAGTCACCTATACAAACACGCATCCAGCCATTTAACTTTGTTAAATGGATTTTGATGAAAATAAACGGTTGTGGCAGGAAAGCACATTTTATTAGATATTCAAGAGGGTGGCTTTTCGCCATTTTCATTTCTCCTCTTCCCACCCTTTGTCAGAATAAACTGCCATGTCTGCGAGACAGCTGTTTTTTTTCTAAAAATACCCAAATGTATACACACACCGAGAGAGCCATTAAATGTGACATTTAAATTGCTCCCATTTTCATACAACGCAACCTCATTTAAAAAGATGAGGAAGAGGAAGACAGAGTCAAAGTGACAAATATGATATCAGGTTTAAAAAAATAAAAAAATTAAGTATATTAGGTTTGCACATCATTGCCTTAGATCGTTTCTTTGCACATTCATTATAAATGCTGCCTCTAGTGAAAAAATACAAAACACAATTGTTATAATTTTGAATAAAAGCAAGCAATTTTCTCATCCTTCATTACCCCCAAACCATATCAGTCAGTTTTGCATGGGCGCCAGCGTTCTGTTTAAAGGGTTGTTTTGCATGTAGCTGCCGTCTAAGGTTTTGGTTTGTAACCAAGGGGCAGGCATCTAACTCCCATCTGGCCTGGCCCGCAACAAACAACCTTGAGTCCGATCCCGTGGGATGACAGACAGCAAAAAAAGCTCCAGCAGAGAGACGCACACAAACCCTTCACACACAAACACTTACAACAGCAAACAGGTGCAATCTGGTTCAGTGATTTGGAATTGTAATGTCTACACTGAACAATTTGGTGACGCATAATTACATATCTAGCACAATCGTGCTAAAAGCGCTCGCTAAAAAAAGCTAAACACCTATAATTAGCTTTATGATGAAATTCTATTCTATTCTTATAAATATGCTTACATTTTTGGCACACGTTAAACCCACCGAGATGATCTATAGACTGGATTGTCTTTTTTTATTTAGAAAACACTCTTCTCTCTCATTCTCGTTTCGCATTGATAAGAATGAAAAACAAGGCTTGCAAAGAAAACACACATACAAAATTCTTGTGCTTCTAGTCAATGGCTGGTTAAACGGTGTCATCTCTGATGGGCATTCCATGTAGTTTCTGTGAATAATTCATGACATTTTAAAAACAATAACAACCAAGAGCATCCATTATACATGCCAATTTGTTGTAAATGTCTGTGGTTTCATCTAAATCTCAATTGCAAATCAGACTGAAAATGAGAGCTCCATCTCACCCATTGGTGAACTTTCGATAAACTCGGGCCAAAATGAAACCAGTGATTTATTCAAATACTCTTCCTCGTGTTACTTGCAATAAGACTTAAGGTCAATCCAGAAATAAACTACTCATTTATTTTAATGCCAATCATATTTTAATATGTTCAGAATGATCATCTCATACCTGTAATTTTCAATGGTTAATGCAGAAATGTAATAGTTACATTCACCTTCTTCTACCCTCTACACGCTTATTAACCTCCATCCATTTGTCTCTCAGTCCTTTTATATTCTAATGTCATTATCTAATGCTCCCTATACATTTTATCAGGTAAGCCATTCAGCCTGACTTATTTTGTCACGTATCTATATAAACAGATCAGACCACTACATTTAAATATGGCAGCACATCAAATACTTTGAATGTCATTCGTGTAAAACCTGATAAGAAAATTAGTCACAAGAAATGCAAGAACCAGTGAGAATAAGTTTTTACTGTGCTGCCATATTTTAATTTACAGCTCTGTTCTATTTGTTTACAAGGATTTGTGATGCATCAATCATTTTACAAGCTCAAAATAATAATCATTTTCTTTTCAAATGTATAGAAGACATTTACTAACCCACTGGAGTCGTATGGATTGCTTTTATGGTGCATGGATAAATATAGCTGGCTTGGTAGAACACAACATTACAGCAGCACAAAAATCATGACTTCAAGCCCACAGAACACATGTACTGATAAATGTGTATCTCGTATGCACTGTTAATCACATTCAAAAATATCTGCCAAATGCATAAATAACATGCAATACAACACTGTCCTGATTTTTGACCCGCTATAGGGTGCTTAATATTATAAATGTCACTATTAAGTCTTATTAAGCTGCTTGCAAAATCAACCTATTGGGTTATTTATCTTACAAGATGACAGTCTCTAAACTTTTACACATTTATGCCATAATACAAGCCCTGTCTGTGATTTAACCTCCAAATTTTGAAACTTTCTTAACTTTCTGTTTCTCTCCACAGGGCTAGTGACCAGAAGAAAAGAGCCATTGCCACCCAACCACTGGAAGTCGGTTTTTTGGGAACCGGTTAAATTAACTCGCAGAGGGACTGGGGTACACTGTCTGGAACTATGGCCACAGAGAGCCTTATTGAACTCCGTGATTGGTTGTTCCTACTTCTACTGTGCCTGACATTATTGGTTGAAGTCCTTGAGTTTGCTGCAGCCACAGCCGCCGCCGCTGAAGCAGCCCTTGGAGAGGCAGAGCTTCAGGGAGACGTGCCATGTCCCTCTGCATGCAGATGCGACGACGGCTTCATTTACTGCAATGACCGCGGCTTGAGTATCATTCCTCCTTTACCATTAACTGCAGCTGTGCTGTATCTGCAAAATAACCGAATAGACAACGCTGGGCTGCCCACATCCTTAGAGCGACGACTGACTGTCAGAGTGGTTTACCTCTATGATAATGAACTGGACGATTTTCCCACACATCTGCCTCCATCTCTACGGGAGCTTCACCTTCAGGACAACAACATACGAACTTTACCTCGGTCTGCTCTTGCACGTCTCCCCTTGTTGGAGAAGCTCCACATGGATGACAACTCTGTCTCAACTGTAAGCATAGAAGATAAAGCATTTTCCAACAATCCAAGGCTGCGACTGCTTTTTCTGTCACGCAACCACCTCTCTAGCATACCGTCCGGACTGCCAGCATCATTGGAGGAACTCAGACTGGACGACAATCGCATTTCAACTATTCCAACTCATGCGTTTCGTGGACTTTCCTCTCTAAGACGTCTCTTCCTTGATGGAAATCTGCTGGCAAACCAGAGAATCGCAGATGACACATTCTCACGTCTGTCTAACCTAACAGAGCTGTCTCTGGTTCGTAACTCACTCCAGGCACCACCTTTAAACCTTCCAAGCACGCACCTACTTCGTCTCTATCTACAAGACAACGCCATTGCCCACATGCCACGGGGGTCCCTGGATGGCATGCGAAGACTACAAAAACTGGACATATCTGGCAACAACTTAACAACTCTACCAAGAGGTTTGTTCAAAGACTTGGACAGCCTTTCACAGCTACTCGTTCGAGGAAACCCCTGGCACTGCGGCTGTAACCTACGTTGGCTTTATGACTGGTTGCATGAGCGCGGCTCATCACTGACTGTGAGAGGTTTAACGTGCCACGGACCTGAGAGAGTAAGAGGCATGGCGCTAAGGGACCTTAGCAGTCATCTGGATGAATGTGAGATTAGTGTAGACAGCGCTGGAGGGATAGCTGGAAATGATGGAGCAAAGAAAGACATGGGCAATTTTCCAACACAAGCACCAGCTACAACAACCCCTCCGCTTCCCCAAGGGTCTCTTTTTACTCTCAGATCCAGACGACCGGGGCATAAGTATTCTGACATGGGGCAGGACAGTCTCGGAGGCGGAGCTGCGGGTAAATCATTATTAATCAGTGTAAAACCACTCACACCAGAGACGGTTCATGTTACCTGGCAGGCTGCACACCCGGTTCCCTCCTTCAGACTCTCTTGGCTGCGACTAGGAAACAGTCCTGCAATGGGGTCAATCACAGAGACGCTTGTACCAGGGGATCGCAGAGAGTATTTGCTCACGCAATTACATCCCCAATCAACTTACATAGTTTGCTTGGTGCCTCTCTCTGCAAATGATGGTAAGAGAACTTCCTTCACAGCAGGAGGGCTAAACATAAACACAAACTCAGAGCACGAGCATCCTGCTTGTGCCAAAACAGAGACCGACCCTCTGGAACAGCCCATTTCGGACCAGGAGGGCGATCGAGGAGCTGACCAATTATCAGCTTTGCCACTTGCTGGAATTATTGGAGGTGCGACAGCATTGGTGTCTTTGTTCTTAATTTTTGGCATCTTCTGTTGGTACGGACACAGAGCGGGTTACCTTGCGCCAAGCGACCACTCCATATACGGAAGAGACGTTGTTGGACCGCGAGGTGCCAGCAAACATTACGATGACTATGTAGAGTCTGGAACTATAAAAGACACGTCAATATTAGAGATCAGGGCTCACGGTTTTCAAATGACACCAATGGCTGCTCAACAGCCTTTGCAGCCCAAGGCAAAAGTTGAGGACATGACATACATCCATACTATTTTTCCCTCTAATAATACAACTCTTTATAGGAGCGCTCTTAATCACACTGGAAATCCAGGTTATGGAACAAACAGAGGGTACAGAGAAGGGGGAATACCAGACATAGATTACTCATACACGTGATAGCCTTTAATAAACCCCTGCCTATTTACCTGTTCCTGTCTTCAGGTAAAGCAGTTTGGTCAGAGTTCTTTTCCTGAGGTTCCAAAGTAGGGGTGTGCCGATTCTGTGTGGACGTTTCTTTTTTTAATCTGTCACACTAATCATGTTATTACTGGATAGCGGTTTCAAGTAGCTTTTTTACTCTAAATATTTATATTTGACATAGCATAGTTTTAATACCACTGAAGCACTGGTGTAGCATTAAAAGCATCTGGATTCAGTCGATTAAACTGTTAAATGTTACGTCATAGGTTAAACGTTCACATTAATGATGTCATTCCACATACAAAGAACAAAATCATTAAAAATGACAACCCACGTTTTATATAAAAAATAAAAATATGCAGGTCTCAAAAAAATCTTAATTTATGTAGTACTGTGTATACAGTATATGGAAAAATGTACCATTAATACAGTTCATCAACTACACAACGTTACATTGGTTACATAAAATGTTTAGAGAGGGACATCTCTGACTGTCATGTATGAACGAAGCAGGTTTCATTCGGCACACCCCTATTCCAAAAAACCCTTCTGTGCCTCCTTCAGCCCATTCTCAAAATATTATTCCAAGAGGGCAAACGACCCTCTACAACATGCATAAACTTCTGTAATCTGTCAGAAAGTGCCAGGGATACCACGCTTGGTGTTGGTGTGAACAAATACTCTCATGATAACTGAAGCTGTTCTTGCATCTTAGTACCAATGACTATCGGTTTCCTAAACTAGCTCATATTAAGGGTTAGCATGACGATAAAAATCTTGGACCAGTTTGATATAGACATAGTTTTACTATGTGGATTGTACTGTGTATATATGCACTTGGAAAAACTGCCTTTCTGTTTTGGGCGATACTGACGGTAACAAAAATTTTTTTCTGGTGTCATTCAAATTCTCCATTTCAGTTCACTCTTCCTCTTCTCCAAGCTTTTCCTTTATTCTGTCTATTTCTTTTGCACACAGCACGAGGACTTTGTTCCCGACCCGGGGAACTGACAGTGGTGATAATGGTTTTGACAATGAAAGGCCTCAAATTGCTACCGAGTTTCTTCTCTTTTAATGAGAGCGAGGAAAGTGGGGGAGACAAAAGCAAGAGCAGGAAAGAGTTGAAGGCAGAGAGAAAGGTTTGATGTTCACCAAATGGTAAAAAACTGATACTGAAAAAGTCAATCTCATGTCTACAAAAAATCCCATTCCATTCACCGTATGGGAAAGGCTTCAAGAACAGCCAAACAATTAAACTCTGTAGTTTCACCTACTCAACAAAAGGCAAATGCATCTCAATGGTGATGTTTCTAAAACGCAAGTTATACTCAAGGAGTTTCAGGCCTTGAAACATCATCTTTACACTAAATTGAAAGAGGCACTTAAAAGACAATCATGAAGGGAGATCTCTAATTGATGAATCAATTCGACCTGACAGGCTGACATAGAAAATGTCAATTCAGCAGGACAAAAGCAAGCAAAATGGCTTAATAAAAACATACACGTTTTCGGACAATATCATAACCACTACAGCAGATCACAAGTGAACACACAACATAATCACGTCTGCTCTTTGTGGTTTTTGTGTGTTTAACAACACAAGTAACTAGCTACTGTGCGTAGCTATGACCCTGAGGTGCAGGAAAACAGAAATCAGGGATTCATGAAAAATTTTACACTGTGAACCTCTGCCTCTGACGTGTGGGCCATAAAGGGAGAGACAGAACAAAGGTCTTTAACTGATTAAAGACAATCCACTTTTTTCACACTCACGCTGTAACGCATTAGCCGGGAGGGTTCAAAAATACGAGCGGAAAGATTATCCGTACCGGATCTGCAATTTTCCAGCCTTTTCTGGTGAATTTTAAAAGGGACTATTCAAACAAGTAGTACGTGTAAATGAATTCTTTCACTCGTTCTAGATATGGCATAAATCCTGATGAATAGTAAATAAAGTTTGTTTTCCTTTTCATTGATATACGTATCATTAAAGGTTGTGATGAAACGGATTGATCTGTATTTGATATGTAAATCACGTGTGAAAATATCTATAATCTAGGTTTAGATTGTTCCACCAAGATTATTCTTTAAAACGTGTTTGAAATAATGAATTCTTTTTATGACAGATTCAAGCACGTTATGAACCCAAACAATTTAAAGAGAATCCATATGGCTGCATTGACAGGGGTATATGACACACACATCTGCTGGTAGAATGAGGAAAAACAGTAGCCAACTGGATGGTGTTTGTTTAAGAGCAGACAGGCCTCCAATCTGGAGACCGTGCTAATGCCTGTGTAAGCAATGCAGAGATCAATGTAATGACAGGGCAGAGCAGTCTATCCAAGAAAGAATGGGTTTTAAACGCAAGCCCTTCAATTGCCTAATGTGTATGTAAAAGAACATGCTGTGTCTTCAGTGCAGTTCTGTACAGTTCAATTAGTTATTTGCACCTGCTCCCGATCCATTTCTCAAATTAATGTAATTCTAGATAATTAGAAAACAGCAGCATTTTCACAGCAGTTTACATTTCACAGCAACATTACAAATTATTGACTCTGATTAAGCGTATGACTGGTGTGTGTGTGTGTGTGTGTGTGTGTGTGTGTACATATATATTCAATAAATACATATTTATTGAACTATTCAAATACCTCAAATATATTTAATATAATAAACATTCTAATGAAAACGTAAGGTAGGTGAGCGTTCAGTTTAGCAGCAAATACAAAAAACGTTATTAGCTCTTTAGCAAAACAAATTCTTTATACTGATAAGTATACCAACACACACGTGGGTGTGCAGTGGCCCTGAAAGTAGCGCTGTCACTAAAACTGCCCGCTTAAAGGCCAACTCCACAAAACCCAACAATTAGGTTTGACTTCTTGACACATCCCAATTACTGGTAAACCAAACTGTCTGAAGCTACAACTAGTGACTTCAGAGTGACTCTCACGTGGCACCAAGTGAGACCAAACTGAGATCTCGGTCTACAATTACACCGAGCGATTGCACCTAGCCAAACACAAGCAGCTAGCACAGAAGTCGTCCCTGATGAACCGCACGCCTCCTTTCCCTGCATTTACCACATTGGGTCAATTAAGCTAATTAGACCGAGAAGAGACCAACAATTTCACGTTCCTTCATTGGAGCTAAAGTGCCGATTGATTGGGAGAGAATGGTAAAGGTGGGAGGCTTTTAACAAGACCTGAAATGATTGGTGCCATTCTGCAAACATGCTCTTTTTTCACTAATCGAACACATCATTCATATCATTAATGGTTCAGACACTGATTCTATGCCTCCGGCATCAAACGCAATTCAATCAAGGCACTGCATTTCGAAATACCTGGATGATATTAAAGCATATACCTACAAAATATTAATTTTCAAATCTTTCCTTTTTTCAATTCACTTCAGAGTTGAAAACTCGAAACAATGAAAACACTGAAATTGGCTAAATCCTGCATGAAGCAAAAAGCCACATTAACGAAATGCAATTTCATAAGCGACTTGTACAGAATTTATTAAGCTTGTGTGTGTGACACCCATTTCCCTCCAACAAGCTTGGTTTCCAATTAGCAACAATGTGGTATACGCTGAGAGATGTGAGATTTCTCAGTGTGAACTCATTTTAAATTCGCCTACGCTGGTGAGAGGGTCTGAACCACCAGCTAAGAATGCTGAGCTTCATTTGCAACAGATAACAGATTTAATGGCTTATGCTCTTTGACAAATAAGCTGCATTTTCAGACCTATTTAGAGAAGTCTACACATTTTACATACGCCTGTGTGGCGCTATCCACACTCCCTGCTAAAGCTGTGAGAATATCACAAGCTTTCTGCAAAAGGAAGACATATCAGTGTGAATTATGCATACCATATTACCAGGCACAGAAGCTACAACTGCACAGGCAAAAACGGAGCATAACGTTTCATTCTCGTTCTCTATCATTCCAGCTTCTCCCATATCTGTGGGGCTATTTTTCCGGCTGAGGGAAAAGATATAGTTCCGTGCAACACTTCTTGGGGCTTTTTAAATTACTACGCTGTCAGTCAAAAAAGAAATTAAAACTTAACTAGAAACCTTTGCCCCAGTCAAAGTAATTCCACTTTCTTTTGTCACTTTTTAAAGAACATTCAATAAAATCCAACCTGCTTTTACCCATTTTTAAGGAAGTCAAGTTCCATTATAATCTTTGCTGCATAGTGTCAACTCCTATCTGGGATCGTTTTTGTGGATCTGTATTTGATTATTCGAGACTGACTCATTCTTCATTTGTATTACAAAATTCACAAACGTAAAATTAAACCACAACAAACCCAATTTCCCTCAATGAGGAAATTATGGCAACTCCAAATAATCTCCAAACAATAAAACTGCCTTGTTAAACATAAAAACATTCTACAATACACCTTTTGCTATTAATAAAAATCCTATATCATAATCAATCAATGTAGTCATATGACAAACAAGAGAATTGCGGTTGTCCTTTTGCACATTCGATCACAATAGACTATTCACAATGTAATGCATCTTAATAAACCAATACAGGACAGCATATCCTCTTCCACTAACTAGATGGATGGGTAGATTGACAGAGAGATGGATGGATGGTGGCGTAAAAAGGATGTTTATCCCTCCCTCCACCTCTGCTCTGGGAAGGACAGTTACTAAGTGCTTGTGGATTTTATGTTTACTGTGTTTTATAAGGCCGATTCAGGAGCCAAAGGCTGTAAAATGTTGTGAGAGGGAGGAGAAAGAGGACAGGGGGTGGAGGAAATGTTATTGTAAATCCAATCTTTATTGAGAACGACAGACAAACAGCGATGCTCGCCCGGCCCACCTCTCCATCACCCCCTCCATATTGATTGATTGAGTCCTCAGCAAGTTTTAAAGTATTTGCATTTGAATGCTCTTGCACTATTACTGTTCAATTCTGACCCCCCAGTTGTAATGAATTTAGACTCTGATGTTGCCAGATATTCAACGTATAAAATGCACAGCAGAACATTCTGATGAGAAACATATTGAGAGATACCATCTAAAATATGGACGCTAGCGCCAATGTGAAGTTTATGTTAAAGAAACTTAATGCATTACAATCACTGCCGAGTCAAGGGTAAAACGAATGAATAAAACACAATAAATGTACCACCACTTACAAAACTACTAAAAGTACCACCATTCTATCATGATTTTGGGGATTTGGTAACCAAATTATGCAAATATCAAACCATGCTTCATTCATTTCCCCCACAAAAACAGATTCAACGCTACCTACACCTTCAAAGCCTGCAATTAAGTCAAAACTTCCAAAATACAACATGCTATTAAAACATACCAGAAACAATTATTTTAAAGTGCATGTTTGAGCTCATTTGGGAACTTTCCACAAGATGCATAGTTAGCAGTCTCAGAAGTTCATTCCAACCTTTAAATTAATGACCTCAGGACAGTCAGTTAATCCTCACGCTTTTACACCGAGACCTACAGCCAGACGATCAATGCGTCAACAGGGAGAGATGAATCAATGCCCTGTCACAAAACTCGCTCTATCTTTCTCTCTCGCTGCTTTTTCTTTGTTCGCCGTTGTTTACTTTTTCTTCATCCCGTGAGACTTTCTAATCACGCACCAACTAATCTGAAAATATGTCTCTACACACCTGTTCCAATAAGGCCCACAAAGAGCTCCATTAGGCAGACTAACAGCAAACGTTCCTAATACCTTTAAGATTGCTAAAACATTAGCCAGTCATTGCTTTACTTTATGGCAGCTTGCTTGACGTTATGGAGAGAATAATAAAGGCCGTGCCCTTCTGTAACACTGCATGAACACACTAATGTTAATATGCCAAATAACTAGCTTGTATCGACTCTCAGAGTGGTGTTATTATTCACTCTGTGACGGTTTAGCTTTCTTGCACTTTGGAGTTACGGTCTATGGCACATGCTGTCTTACCCATTTACTGGAAGTGCTAAAAAGCTAGAGTGTTCACCGACATGACGCAGTGTAATTTTACTGCTTACCTTGTTTTTCGTAGCTATTTATAGTCAATTGTTAAGAAAAATAACATTTGCACTTTTCTGAGCCTCTTTGTTCTGCACCTGCAGAGAACAGGTGAGATATACTTAACAATTCAGAGGCCAACACAGACAGTAGCTTTACCTCCACCTAGTGACCCTTGAGCTACCGTTGGGTGAGGACAATATCAGCTCTTTCTAAGGTTCAATATTATTTAAATGGGTCTGAATACATTAAAAGGGGCTGAGGGAAGCGTTTTGTACCACAGAGGACTTACTGGCTGCATTTTCTGTCTAAACTCAATAATCTCTGGTTGTGGTCCACAGTCTGAGAAGCTCAAAGGTTCACTGCCCTAACATTTAGGTCAGGTCCGATCCTTTAGACAGAACAAAGCTCAGAGTCCAGTTCAAACACACCGAATTTCCCTCCACAGTTAACTTTTTAAACAAAAAGTGAATCAGTATGAATCGTGGAATTATGAAAAACAAAAGCTAACATATAAAACAACAAAGACTCATTGTATACAAAGAAACGCCTAACAATAAACTGCTGAATCAGTGTTTTAAGTTATGATATATGGCCAGCTCTCCCAGGAAACAATAAAATGCCTTCTGGCAGGCAAACCCAAGCAGGTAAATGTAGACTATAGATTTTTTTGACACGACTCTCACCTGCGTTGGCAATTGCATCCATCTCCGGTTTAGTGATGTCACCACAGAAGAGAGTTATTTTCATATTCAGCTTTTCATTGACTTGGTACAGAGGCTTATATGAGGAGTTACCTAAGAGATTAAAAGAACAATTACTTTTAGAACAATTAAATTCACAAAGTAATAACAGATAAAAACAAACACGTTTATCAACACCCCAATAACATGTTATATTAAACAGTTTGTTTGTTTATGTTTTTATTCTGCCAAGTTTCTAAATCCCAAACCAGTCACAACAAATGTTTCAGGATCAAAACAAAGGTTTTTGTTTTGTATTTGACATTTATTCACCTGACCAACTCCAGACAGGAATGTTTTCCAGAGGAACAAAGTCAACGCTGTACAGTTTCCTAATTGTCTCTCTATCCAGGGAGCAAAGCTTGTCTATCCAAAATAAATATACAAACAACATGAAACAACATGAGCTCTAAGTAAGCAATTTGTTCATTTTTGCCCTTTTTAATAAATCCAAAATGTACAACATGGGGCCATTTCCTACTTCTCTCATTATTGTGATACATATTGTGATACACAGTTGTGATATTGTGACATACAGTTAAATAATACGGTGCATTCCGGGTCATTGACGGGTGTGCTGCAGTACTAGTGCACACTTTTAAGGGCAGGACTCACTTTTCGCCTCTTTCCAGTCACTGATGTCAGAGTCGAGGTTCAGGTCGGGCCGACCGCTCGCGGCGTGCGGCACGTGTACAAAGCGCCCACCACGGCATCTGAGACCCCCGCAGAGCCGAGGTTGATCTTGGTCAATCGGTTGGACTTGACAGCCCTTCAGCTGTCAAATGAAACATCAGCTTGTTTTTCTCCATTCAAGGTGTATTCAGTAATAAAAGAGAAGCGATGTCAAAAGCAAATCGGCTGCCACGTTTCAAACCACTGGGACGATACCAGTTTGTAGGGGTCCATGTGTTCAATTACATGCCATTGGACTGATCCCGTTAATATCGTGCTACTCTACTGACATCTATCGGCAGTAATGTGCAAGCGACCCATTTCCGTCTACAGGCTGTGCTGTTTTTTGAGGTTATTTGTTTATCAAACGCTGAAGAAAACAATGTGATACACGGCTTGTCGAAATGACATTTCAAGCACTAACACTTGTGTAAGTATTATACACACATTATGTGCAATATTTTCTTATTGTCGTTTTCAAAAACATTTGCCACATTGAAAAACTTAAGTAAACTGCAAAAAAATAAAGGTGAACCACATTAGTGAACCACATAAAATGTACATACATACATAATGAGCTACAGCTTCTTAAATCTAGACATTTTACTTCTGCATGTTATTTTAAACCTGCTAATATTTCATCTTTTAAAAAAATAATGTCTTGTGTCATTTAAGACGTGTGCAGCACCATTTACATTATGGTAAACACAACAAGACAACCCATATTCAACTGACTCTGTAACATGTAACAGTGCTCATGTAACAGTCTTAGGCTGCTGTATAACAGCACACCCAGTGTGAGAAATTGTCATACACAGTTCCGTTACACGGAAGTTCAGAAAAGAGGAACACCCTCTCTTGTCAGCTCAAGATACCATGAAAAACCACAAGTGATCTTTGCATTTTGTAGCAGAGAGGTCTTGTATACAAGTGTGAATGTGTGTATCCTTGTCTCTCTATACGAACTACACAAAAAGAGAGAGATTCACCAACTTCAAAGAAAGTCTGAAAAGGTAACTAAATATTAATTGACTTTAATACATATTTAATCAGAAATACGAACAGCTATTTGTAATTTACATTTGTTGAGTTTAAAGTATAATGCAGCCAGTATTGAGAAATGTTTCATGGCTTTGTAACAATGACCTTTAACTCCGTGGCATTTATTTATATTTTAAGATCAACAAATTTCATGTAAATAAATTGTTATATATATGGTATCTAAACCTTATCAGACTTTAGACGTTGCCCTATATCTTAGTTTTGCGTTTGTATGTACGAAAATTATAAATTAAAACACTTGACACAGATCGTCAAGATACAAACGAAGCGGAACCTGCCACGTGTTTAACGCTTGAGGTTTGAACTATTTCAGCTCACACACACACATGTGATGAACAGAATACAAAATTATCATTTGACACACACAACAGTACATGTAGTGTCGATTAGATGCTTGGTCAAAAGAGGAAATGTGGTTCCTTGTGATTCGTGTATAAACGGGAAATGTTCGTCATGAAGTGAACCTTCTTGGCTAGAAGTAAAACAGCTACAACATTCATGATGGAGGATGAAGCAAACACACACGTTGGTGATGAGTGTATGTGAATATGTTCATGCTAACCATGTGATTAACAGAGTTCTGATCACACTTTGGTTGTTTACTTAATACTTGAGAAGTTCTGTTGACAAATGCTTCATGTAGATTTAATGCACGCATAAAAAGCTCAATATCTTCTCTATGACGTTTCCATAACGATTCTTATTGTTATCATTTTGTTCTGGCTTCCATGCAGAATGGCAGCGTGGGATCTAAAAATCTTTGTGGAGGATCTTGGTCCTGATGCCCCGCCCCTCCAAATCAGCGTGACCTCTGACCTGCACATTGGTGGAGTTATTCTCAAACTAGTGGAGCAAACCAGTGAGTTACAATCTAAATAATAGAACCAATGAGATTGTCCCGTGTTTTTAAATATCTGCAGGTTAACTGCACAATTTTAGAAGTCTGCTATAACAATGACAACAACAACAGAAACGTTTCATACGTGTCATTATGAAGGCTTGTATGCAATGACAACTTATGTAGACTCTGCTGAACAAAACATCCTAAACCAGCCAAAACCAGAAGTCTTAGCTGGTGTAGTCTGGTCTCATAGCCTGGCCAAGCTGGTGCTCATGTGGCAGGCCAGCTGGTGTCTCAGCCTGAGCAGCTGGAAGGTGGCCAAAACCAGCCTCTTCTTTAAAACTAGCAAACAGACCAGTTTGACTAGCTTAAGAAGTTGTATAATGTACAGAAGGAGGGCTACACAGATTTCTTTATCCTCACTGACACTGTGAGACTTTCTTGTGTGTCCACATCTATAGAGATGACAAAGGACTGGTCTGATCATGCCCTGTGGTGGGAACAGAAACAGCAATGGCTGCTCCGGACAGCCTGGACACTGGATAAGTGTGGGGTCCACGCAGACGCCCGGCTCATTTTCACCCCACAGCACAAGCCACTTCGACTGGGCTTACCGAACGGGACAACGCTGAAAATGCGGGCCTGTTTTTCCAGTCCTGTGTTTCGCACTGTCATGGGAATTTGCAGGATTCTCAGTAAGTAAATCCTGGTGGGATATAAGAATTATAGTCATGCTTGGATTGGACTTTCCTTGTATGTAGCTTTTATTATCATTTTACTATGATGCTTGTTCTGGAATAGAATTGCTATGTTTGTTCCTCTAATGATGTGTCTCCCTGTCAGATATTCGTCGGCCGGAAGAGCTTTCCTTGCTTCGTCCTGTTGAGGAAAAAAAGAAAAAGAAGGATAAGGATTCCTCAGAAGAGCTGTATGATCTGACAGATGTGCCTATAACCGCAGGTACACCGAGTAACTTGGACTATAGGTCAGTTTAAAATAATGTCAATGCAATATTTATTGAAAACAATTGGGTTTTCTGTGGGCGGTACGCAGGTTCCAGTCAAGTTCTGTCTAATGGAATGCCTGCTCATTTTGCTGACACTCCGAATACTGAGAAAGTGTATAAAATGTTGTCTGTTGGCCGGCCCTCCCCTGCACCTGAAACCATGGCTAAACTCTATCGCCCAGCCAGCGTGGTGGACAAGACACACATTCACACCAGGTATGACTGAAAAACGAGACTTTAAAATCTAAAACCACATTCCATTTTTAATATAAAACTGTTTTGTTCTCTTAAGGTGGCTGGATTCATCTCGTTCACTTATGCAGCAGGGAATACAAGAAAATGACAAACTGTGGCTTCTTTTTAAATATTACACCTTCCACGACATGGATCCCAAGGTATGAGTGTTTAAAGATACTGTTTAACTGGTAGAGCACTGCGTTAGCAGCGCAAAGGTTGTGTGTTCAATCCCAGGAAACACAAGTACCAAAAAAATGTACCTTAAATCCACTGTAAGTCGCTTTGGAAGCATTTGCCAAATGAATAAATGTAAGAAATGTCTATTTAACTAAAGGGTGGAAACATGACAAATTGTTCCTCAATTTTTTTTGTTATTTTAAATATTTAAATAAAGTTTTTTTATTTTAGTACGATGCAGTGCGTTTGACTCAGCTGTATGAACAAGCGCGGTGGGCTATTCTCCTGGAGGATATAGACTGTACAGAGGAAGAAATGATGCTGTTTGGAGCCCTGCAGGTACAACGTAACAGACTTTAGCTCCTAATAAAGCTCTTGCATTAGCATCTTATACAATGCTAGTCGTAGTCAATAAGCAATTGTACACTATATCTTTATATCTCTCTCTCTTTTTCCCTCTCTCACTGTTTTGCACTCTCTCATGCAGTACCACATTGGAAAACTATCCTTGTCTCAGGACACGGTCTCATCCTCTCAGGGGATGGATGACCTGGAATCTGCCCTGAAATCCCTAGAGGTCAAGATGGTGGGAGAGAACAACAGCACCGACATGCTGGTGAGACATAGTCAGTCAGTGTTTTATACTGGGACTTATGTGAGAAGTTCAAATTAAGTTCAAATTAACTCAATTAACAGCAACAGGGACCATTACATTATTGGCAAACCCATGTTACCAGTGTGTTACCATTCAATTCCATTCAAGCCATGCATTTTAACAGTATGTGTGGGAATAAAACACAATTTTGGGCTGTATTGTAACACTCAACACTCACCAATTGAGCAACAGGAATACAGATAAAGACTTCTTAACATTTAGATGTGCTTTTTAATGTTACTGACTGTTCTACATTTTTCCACAGGACAACATGACTGCACCGGAGCTGAATGACTACTTGAAAATATTTCGGTACGGCTCATTTTGTGATATTGTACCTTTAATCTTAATATTTGTCTCATATCTCACATTTTTTACACTGTAGGCCTAAGAAACTCACTCTGAAGGGTTACAAGCAGTACTGGTGCATCTTTCAGAACACGTCAATCTCCTATTACAAAAGTAAAGAGGACCGGTATGGAGAGCCGATACAACAACTTAACCTAAAAGGTGCCTAACCGTCTAATGCCACAAAAACTGTTTTAAGCCTTTGTTTGATTGTTTTTCATTAAAAAAATAAAAAAATGTATCAGTTCTCACACTACTGTCAACAGTGAGCCATAATCTTGCACTCACACTAAGTTAAAGATACAGAGTGTGTGTCTTATTTGCACACAGCCGTCCTCTTGCAACATGTGTTTTCACACTTCTGTGGTGGGCGAGACCATACATGGTAATGCTGTATAACAAGAGTATGTGAGCAGTCACCTTTCTGCATCTCTTCAGGCTGTGAAGTCGCCCCTGAAGTCAATGTAGCAGGTCAGAAGTTCTGCATCAAACTCCTCATTCCGGCGCCAGAGGGCATGAATGAATTCTACCTGAGATGTGAAAATGTAAGTAACAGCTATAATTAAACAGTTCATTAAAGTTACATTTGATTTTAAATGGTTCAAAGGGGCCTAAAGATTCTCAGAAGTAGAATAAAAATAAACATTATTATGTAACATTTATTATCTGATGAATGGATTCCCACCCAATCAGGAGAAGCAATATTCTCAGTGGATGGCGGCTTGCAAACTGGCCTCAAAAGGCTTGACCCTATTGGACGGCTCGTATCAGAGCGAAGTCAAGAACATTCAGTCCTTTCTCTCCATGCAGCGCAGCAGTTCTGCAGCTCCCACTGCGCAAACAGACGAAAGCATCAATACGCACAGTCTTGTCTCACCCAGATACCATAAGAAATACAAGCCCAAACAGGTACAGAGATCTTGAGAGATGTTCCACAGCCAGTTCCCTAAGCGGAGTTTAATTTTAGCATAGCTCTGCAGCTTTGAATCACTTTATTGCATTCTGTTTAGTCTTGCTTTTGGTTTTACAGCAAAAAAAAGCTTATGTTAAAGCTTATCATTAATGTTAATTGTTTAATGATGAGTTTTGATTTGACAATAACAAATTCATCACTTCGATATTCATAGCTAACCCCTCGCATCCTGGAGGCTTATCAGAACGTTGCCCAACTGTCCTTGACATCCGCCATCCTGAAGTTTCTGCAGATCTGGCAAGCTCTGCCGGACTTTGGAATTTCCTACTTTATGGTCAGGTGAATAAACTGTCACACTGTTACAACAAACCAAATGGTTTCAAGATACCTGACATTCAACATACCCGACAAAGCAGTTGATGCATTGTTGCGTGTGAGAACGTGTGAGAACATGAGCACATCTTCTACTAAAATGATCTTCCTCAGGTTCAAAGGCAGTCGTAAGGATGAAGTTCTGGGCATCGCTAACAACCGTCTGATACGCATAGATCTGGGAGTTGGAGATGTTGTGAAGACCTGGCGCTACAATAACATGAGGCAGTGGAACGTTAATTGGGACATAAAACAGGTAGGTTTCGGTAAATACATGTTCAGTTGAAATGCCCCTGACTTATTTGTTTGGATACCACCAGATGTCTCAAGTAGCACACACTGAAGACTTATCACTTCAAGTGTTCAGTGACTCAACACCTGTCTCTCTCTTTAAGGTTGCTATTGAGTTTGATGGAAACATAAACATCGCGTTTAGCTGTGTGAACGCGAACTGTAAGATTGTGCATGAGTACATCGGGGGATACATCTTCATGTCCACTCGCTCTCGAGCGCAAAGTGACACGCTGAACGAGGAACTCTTCCACAAACTCACTGGAGGCCATGAAGCTCTCTGAGCACAGAAGAGAACAAAATGACTGAAGCCACGGGTGGAGGAAACTTATAAGAACATGTTATAAGAACTGTACAGCAACGCTTCATTCTAATTATTTAAACAATAACTGTAATCTAGAGATCAATCATGAATTATTGACTTATTGCCTTGTATCATGTAAATGGAACCTCAAAGCCATGTTATATTAGTAAGCTATCATGTATTAACAAATTGCATTCTGTGTCTGTTTTCATCTCTTCAAATTTATATGACTAGGTTCTGTGTAGAATGATTAACAAAATGAATGATTTAAAACTTACAACATTTTTAAGTCGTCTAAATGTAATTAAATTGGTCCTAAAACCTAAAATTGGTCCATTATTAAAAATGTGTCTGCATGACTGTTGTCCTATTTATGTAACAGTTCAGGAAACCACTGTGTGTTATTATGAGCTAAGAAAAGGTTAAATGATCTACAGTTTCTAGTGCAGGGTGTCTTATCTCTAGACAACAGAGTTTCAGTTAACTTTGTCTCCGCAGTTTTAATTTTTAGAGTCATGCTGGCTGGTATTGACTCACTGAGTTAACAAAATGTCATTTCTGCATTGTTTTCCTAATGAGTTTCACAGCCGTGCAAATTCACTAATATCCAGAACTTGGAGATGCATTATAACCATTAAAAGCTGTTAGACCTTCTCTGCCATTCATTACATTTGCATAATTTAGATAATGGCACGTTTTCAATTAGATAACGCCTGGGGTCTCCAATCCTGCTACAGCTACTGCAGGTGTTTCTGACATATAAACGCACAAACACAAGCGTTACACGCGTTTAAACCGCAACGCGTCTTGTCCACTCCAGTCCTGCAGATGGCGGTACTGTATCTATAAGCTGCTTTGCCAACAGCGGAAGTCGCCACCCGGAAGCGAGTGTTACACGCTTGTAAACAACTAGCCACTGCAAGGCTGTTTCAACACCGTTTGCGTATGTTTTGGATTTCACAAAGCTTAAGGTAAATTAATAAGATGACATAGATTTCAAAGTGTGACTTATTGGCGATGTATAAAAGTAATTTTAACAAGCTGGGCTAGTTGTCATGTTCTGTCATTAATCTCGCAAAGGTATTAAACAATCATAACAGCCGAAACAATCTTGTTTCACTACTGGAAAAATAGTGATATCAAGTTATCGTCTTAACATAAAGCAGAAGAATTGTTCAACATCTCTCCATTTGCAGCTGCAAGTGACGATCATGTCGACGGAGGACAGTAAGGCGTCGGAGGGGACCGTGGATCTCGAGGAGCCGAAGAAAATGACCCGAGAAGACTGGAGGAAGAAGAAGGAGCTGGAGGAACAGAGAAAACTAGGAAATGCACCAGCTGAGGTGGACGAGGAGGGAAAGTATGTTTAAACGGCCAAGAAGTACGACACATGACCACGATACACTAAACTCCATACAATCTTAGACTTAGACACACTAAACATGTGCAACACTGGTATTACATACACATGTAACTAAATCGTTTCAGCACATCCTGACATACTGTTTTGTTACCAGGGATATCAACCCTCACATTCCCCAGTACATCTCATCTGTCCCTTGGTACATCGACCCCTCAAAGAGACCCACCCTTAAGCACCAGAGACCTCAGGAGGAGAAACAGAAACAGTTTGCCCTTATTGGGGAATGGTATAAAAGAGGCGTACAAGAAGTAAGCACATTCCTTCTCCACAAACAGACATAAGTCATAGTTCAAGCGTGATTTAGGGGTGGAATAACTTAACATTTCCCTGCTGTCAACTAGAAATCAATCAGCACAAAATTCAGAAAAGGAGCTTGTGAAAACTGCGGTGCCCTGACCCATAAGAAAAAGGACTGCATGGAGGTACATTGCACACCATAATGTTTGTTGATATGTTAGTTAATGTTATATATGTAACATGATAGTTAAATATAGAAATTATAGAAAGTCGCACTGTATGTAAAAGGATGATGTAATGTTTTCAACAGAGACCCAGAAAGGTTGGAGCAAAGTTTTCCGGGACAAGCATCGCCCCGGATGAGCATCACCAGATTCAGCTGTCAATGGATTATGATGGGAAGAGAGACAGATGGAATGGATACGACCCTGATGATCACATGCGCATTGTGGAGGAATATGCAAAGGTTGACCTGGTAAGTTGTGTTGCTTTT
>JBAJNP010001644.1:723-18254 GCA_036877545.1 Yasuhikotakia modesta
ATAATGCTCCTCACAAACTTTGTTAAATAACTTCACATAATAAGCTTACAGAACATTGCAAGAATTGTCAGTGATAAATAGTGTAACACTGTATACCAGTTTTAGAGTTTAACCTAGAAAAACATGATGACAACTCGGCTTTAAAAAACATCATATAGCCTATTTGCAAAGGAGGCAGGAGTACAATAGAACACATTTTCACATCTTTCTCCCAAGATTAAAGCTTTTCCTACATTTTCATGTTTTTTACATGTTCAGTACCCAGTTATCTCTTTTTCAACCTTAGGCAGAGATCAAATTGAGATGAAGATTTCTGAAACAAATTAGGCTTATAATATTGACATATCTGTGTTTTAAGGCCTGTTTTAAAAGGTGCAGGATTAGTCTTTGAGCTGAGAATTCTGAATATTTAATATAAACTGTCCTACCTTTGGTGACTGTCAAGGGCATAGTTTGATATTGTAATTGGATAGAAAATAATTTTATTTAAAACAGGTTATTAAAACAGAAGCTCGTGAGCTTAACACATCGAAGCTCATGATAGCTGTGTTTCAGATAATGTTCAGATAATGCTCAGCAGATTCACAAACTGGTTTTGAAGTAACCTGAGCTCACACCGATTGCTACTGTACATACAGATAAACCTTCCAGGTTTTTGACTTTGTTGCTGTCCTTGATAGTGTTTGTACAGTTGTTGGCTAGTCTGTCGTAAGACCTTTTGTAGGTTTAGTGTTTGCTGCATTCAAACAACCTGAGTTTCTGAGTGTCCTTTTAACAGTAACATAATGCCCTGTACAGAACCGAAAACTGTGTGTTTCCTGTTTGGGTTTGCAACAGACATAGCTGAAATAAAATCTTTGCTAATAAAGAGGTTTAGACAGAAATGTTATCTGTAGCTATATACGTTTCTTTAATTGTGCAAATTAGGTGTAAATCTTCTAATACGCTGTGTTGCATGCGTCCATTTTGTGAGTATTGCACTACTATTGATTAGACTGCCATGCTTAATAGAGCGCTGAGTCTAAACACATCCTGTATCTAATTTTTTGTGGAGACACATCTAGACCCTCGGAAGCCCTGGAACTGCAGTGCAAGAATAACAAATAACATAAAGATGCTGCTCTTTAAACTGTGTTTAATAGACACAATGATATTATATATGCCATATATAATGGACTCATAATGTACTTGCATGTAACCTATACCAGTTTTATAGGTCAACTCAGGATGATCTCAATGTTAGTGCTTAAAGGAACAGTTCACCCAAAAATGATAATTAGCAGATAAATTACTCCTCCTCAAGGCACTGTAGATGTTCTTCCAGTCAAACACAACTGGAGTTACTATAATATCTTGGCTCACCCCCACTGAATTGTGCCCAAGATTTTGAAGCTCCAAAAAGTGCCTCCATCCATCATAAAAGTATTCCATACGATTCCACCTTCTGAAACGATACATTTGTGAAAGAAAACAATTAATATCTTAAGCGTATTAAGTGATCAATACATCAAATATCTAAATGGAACCGATGCTAATTGCTATTCTTTTAATGTGCAAATAACATGTCATCCTTTAAAATTTATACTGCCTCATACTTTAGCTCAGGCATTATGCTTATCAGTTTGAATTTATCTGACAGCTTAGAGCCTTTATGAAACAACAAATTAAATATACAGTACATCCTAAGCCATCCAACACGGTGCATTTCTTTGTGTAAACATACATTCATTTATTGTATTGCTAGCTGTGTACTAGCACTTAATTGAATGTCTGAAAGTGCACTGAAGCATTGCACAGCTTTGATCTCCACATCTTACGCTCTGCTCAGCAGCACATTAAGTGCTCTGATTAAAATGAAGTGTCGACCATGTGAATGAGTACAACAACAGTGCCAACCAGAGAATTTCAACAAATGCTTAAGTCATGGTGCATTTACAATGTTAGAGTCTCCTTGTGACAGTTGATACCCCACTTGAGCATCTAGCGTACCTAGCAACTCAGTCGTCACTAACAACCTAATGTAACTTTCTTAAGCACACTAAAGTAATAGTTTATGGAATGCATATCATGAACTTTTGATATATGATATTCAGTTTTCTTGCCTAATGTGTGACAGTATGACATTGTTCATTTTTTATGCTGTTGCGTCACACAACCTAGCATGTGGGTGGCAGTCGAGGGTGACAGCAGCCCTATTACCCCTGACACTGTGCTATTCACCCTGAGGGTCAGCATGTTGTGCCATGGCTCTGTGCACTCGTTCATGTTACATAAGTGTCATTCTTTTTATGTAACAGTGTTAAAGCTATTGAATGTGATTGTGGGCATTTGACGTGGAAACCGTTGTGTCTGACGTGATATATAATATGTGATCTTACATATCACAAACAAGAGTTTTCAACAAGTTCTTGTTGGACTCAAACAAGATCCACTGTTGCAGTCCAACAGTTCAGAATAATAGATTAGAAAATAGCTTACAGTTTAGTAAGCAATGTAACAGTTAATTAAGAGGTATGTTTTAATTTGCCTGATTTTTACCTTTCTGTCCTCTCTACCAGAGATGTGTTCATTCGCTTCAATCACTTATTGTCAGCTCATCGATCGCAGCGAGTCTTTAGCCGACAGCTTTTTCATTTAACAGCCTGAAGCTACCTGGAGTCTCCCATGATGGCTCCAGAGAGTTCCTGTCACTTGATGTCTGGCTGTATTTCAACAGCAAGTCTCTCATTCACACATTCGAAGCTGCTTTGTTTATTCACAGGGATTAATGCAAAAAAAACAAACAGATTGGTAGCAGGGAGATGGCAAAAGAGGATTTAGAGCTATGTGATCTGTTTTTGTAAAGTATGTTGATATGATACCTCATGATCAGGTGTCTGGTGACATCATTTCCTGTTTATTTTTTCCATAGATACTCTATAGATACTCTCTAGACCCACTTTATCAAATGCTAAAATTCTTGTCTCAGCCTGTTGAGTTGAAACTGTTGAAACATGTATGAGTGAGTTACAGTTATTTCAAATGTGTCAGTCACCTTTTTTACAGTAAATTATTTGTATTTAAAGATGCCTGCAGGTAGGCAAGTACTGTCTTATTAGATGGATGGATGGATGGATGGATGGATAGATAGATAGATAGATAGAAAGAAAGAAAGAAAAGATAATTCTGGTCAGATACTTCTATGATAAGTCTAAATGGAACATAATCATTCCATTAGGAAAAAGTGAAATGTTTTGCTGTTTGAGTTTGGGAGAAACCTGCTGTTATGTAATATGATCTTTAGCAAGGTCACCTCTGATTCAGATCAGATTGCCCCCAGTCAGCTATGGGAACTGTACACGCTGGGAGCATCTGCTAAATATATCACACCCCTCCGCTTCTTTCGCCGCATCTGTACGAGTGTGAATGTGTTTTTCCATGTGTTCAGCAGGTTCAGTAGCAGGGCATTGTAAAATGATGACACAAAGAATGGCCCCCTCTGGATTCAGATGTGTAATATGCTAAAAACAGATAAGTAATATGCTAAAACAGATAAAAAACAAGGAAAAGATTATTGTCTGTGCTACCAGACTTTATTGGTATTTCAGTTAAACAACTTCAGTTGTTTAAACATAATGATATGAGTGGTCAATTTTAGGTTAAAACTTATATGAATGCATGTCTTATTGAGAAGGGAAAATGTATCTTTGGTCCTGTAACTGGTTTCCATTTGTTTGAAGTCCTTTATTATATGATGTAAAAAAGAAATCAAATGTTTGTCTGTCTCTCTCTCTCTCTCTTGCTCTTTCTCTGTCTCTTTCTATCTCTCTCTCCATCATTCCAGAACCACCATCACCTCAAATTGTAGCTACAGTATTTTCCTCTGGGAGAAATGACCTGCTCTCTTTTTACCCAGAAAAAACATAGATGCTTTGTGTTTGTGCTGTGAACACAACACAACACGTATGTGATGTTCTGTAGCTTCTCATAGCTAGATAAGCTGTGGGGTTGATTCACAGCATGCTAATATTGCAGCACAGTTGGATAAATGGTGCTTTAATGAGACCTCTTTGTACCCCTCAGTTTTCAGCTTCTGGGAGCGAATAATTTCGCTGACAGCCTCACTGTGACCTCTGTAATATTGCTGATTGTATTAGAAGCATAAGGTTACTGCTGCACTAGATGCAGTGATTTTTAAGTTACCGAACACACTTTTTTTGCAGCATGTGTTTTTTTGGGCATATTAGGGTTATTGTGCTTTATTCCAACATATAGAGGTGTTGACATAGACAGGAAAGAACAGTTTGTACTGTCTGTGCTAATAACAGGGCCATCCAATCTCAAATCCTTTTCAAATTCAAAACATTCCAAAGTCCTTGAAGGCAACAGCCAAGAACAGGCAGTTTTCATCAAGCTTTCATTTCCAAATTTCAACATGGGGTTTTCACACCCCACAGATTCACTACACCCCTGGAGGACCTGCAGCCCTACTGACTAGACTAAAGTATTGCATTTTTCATATCATGTTTACTGGGTACAACACTTGATTCTTTTGATTGGTTTCAAAGTTCTCAAGTTCTTCAAGCTTTGTATTCAACCCCATATTTTCCTATTTCAACACTGTGATGATGCAGAAAAGTGRMAAYCTSCAACGCTGRRTARATTCACACTTTTTTGTGCCATTCTCAAAKGCAAAAAAAATCTCCATGGRTAGAGGGTCAGATAAATGTGCTTTGGTGCAGACACTTGATGATAACAATCACTTGTACTAAAAGCAATTGTTGAGGGAACAGTTAATAATAACAAAGCATGGTTATGAAAATACAATTTATTATTTTTAGAAATGTACTTTTACATGAGATATCAGTGGTCTGGAAAAAGTTGACAATGGTGTAACAATGGTGCTTGAGAGTCCAGCAGCCCACATAATAATACATTAAATAATACATTTAGTAAAATATAAAAAATAGACATTTCTACCAAAAACATTTGATTCTACTATTAGCTCTCAAGTTTAAATCACAGTTAAAAAATAAAGCTAACATGTCAAAATATCTTTTTCTCTTTCCCTCTCTCTCTGCATACAGGACCTCAGTGTAACTGTAGCGCTGAGGGTTCAGTGAACCCAGATATCTGTGACCCGGTCACAGCTCAGTGTGTTTGCATGACTGGGTACACGGGTCACCAGTGTGATGTATGTGAGGATGAGTATTTCACCAACGGGACCAGTGGCTGCCAGACCTGCGCTTGTGACTCTTACGGAGCTGTCAGCGGACTCTGCAATGGGTGAGTGTCATCTCACACCAGTCACAACATCTTCAAATCATGAATCACATTTTATTTTATTTGACTGTGTGTTTTCAGCCTTTTTGTCATTCTAAAATGTGTCATTCTACACAGCTAGCAGAATCAAACTATGTGAAAATGTTTGACACCAGTTTATAGCATCACTGGCTACAATCAGTGACAAATTTGGGGCGAGGCTGCATCTATGTGAGACCAATTGAGGGAGTGTTTGTTTAAGGTTGTACTCACACTAGGCACTCTGAACTGCAAAACAAAGTTGCATTTATGACATAAACATGATCCAGGTCGGAAGCGCGAGTGTGAGTGTAGGCTGCAGGGCAGTAGAGAAGCAGCTGTGTGTATTTGCTGTTTGTTAATATTTAATGTTTTGCCCGATTCTTGTTCACAGTCTAAAGCTGTGTTGTATTTCCCGTAAATGACCATTATCTGACATTCCCATAGAGGCATGGATACAGTCCACATTGTGTAACAATTCACACTGCACTGCAGTTGAATTCCTGCTGGATTGTCCCTCTGCTTTTCTGCTTCCCATCAGACTGCTGCAAGCATATCACACTCAGTGTGTCATTATAACAGGTTGTCACTTGTCAAGCGTGTAAGTCTCTCTTTATAATATCAGTCTTGGAATATGTCTCTCTTAGTGTATCCTGTATTTCTCAGAGAGCGGTTTTCATGTCATACTGTACATGTTCATAGATAGATTGAATACACTTAGACTCCAGAAAACCAGTATTGTCATAGTAAACCTTCACTTTCTTTACAAATTTGACATGATTAAATTCAGTGATGTTGCATTACTGAAGCAGATGGAAATATTTAATTAATATTGAAAAAGTTCCTTTAGACGTTTGTTTTTTATTTACTGTTTTATTCCTAGTGCTTTAAACATATAGTCGGCAGCAATTCATTTTGCAATTGAATAGTCAGTCTGTCTGTGGTAGACCTAGGGGCTGTTTACACAGTACAGGTATTCACACAGGTATTTCTGTCTGAAATATTAGCTTTTTGTTGCTTTTTGTACACATACAGATTGATGTCTTGACAATTGCGTTACACATCTACCCCAAAGCGCCATGATTTTAAAACAGCATACATTTTTTAACCACATAAAAAGCCCTTACATTTAGAACATGAGAACATGCCATGTGCATCTGTGCTGCCTGCTGTAAGTGGTTTGGCAAGGCTGTTACCCAGATGGTTAGCAACCATCTGAAATTGCTTTATTATGGAATTCATGTCATATCAGGAGGCATCATTATTAATTGTGTAAATTGTAAGCAAATGTTGTTGCATTAAAGCTGGTATCTTGCATCATTTTTTTGCAGATTTGTTATTGGATAGCTGTCTTGTGCAAGGACATGCGTATATTTTAGATGTAAATCTATGCACTAGCATGTGCCACTTGAGACTCAACCCCAGTTTCTATGCCTGCCCAGGTGTCCGTGTGCAGTACATTTGAATGAAGTGCATGCACACTTGTGTAATCTGTTGACATGTTGTTAATCTGTTTTATTATATACAAGTGTGAAGCACAAATTACTGTGCAAAATAAAGTTAGCGTTTGGTTGTCTGCATGGTCTGCAACGCTCTGAATAATTATAGCTCGCCCGCAGCAGACGGCTGCAGGAAACAGGAAAGCCGCAGTCGTGTGAGACTCGGCCATGCACTTGTGTTTGATTTGGAGCAGAGTCAAACATCGCATCCCCCCTCTGCTCCCTCCGACACACGAAGAAAGTCATCATAATTCATAGCATTCCCACCACCTCAAACATGCTGGCTGTGAGGTGTTCTGTCTATCCGTCATTCATAGTCTTGTTCTGCCTGCTTTATTTTGGGAAACGTGGTTTTGAAGAAGAAACATGTTGTAGGGAGAGGAACCAGAGTGGGAAATTTTAGGAAAATAAGAGCATTGTGTGCTTTAAAGATATTAAATGTGTAAAACTGGTGAAAGAGAGACAACAATTTTGTGTGTGTGTCTCATTGGAACATTGAATAAAGGTTCCAATTGAATAAAGGTTAAAGATCGAAACCTAATTCAGCTTGTGGTTGGTCCATGTTTCAGCTAAACAGTCTCCATCAGGGTGCATTCCAATAGCAGGAGGTTACAATCAAGAATGACGTGATTATGCCTCTTTGGGCAGCAGTGTTTTTAATGGTGTTAGGAAGGTGATTTTAATGATATGATTGCTTTGATTTTCTCTTTTTTTCTGAAAAATATTCAGTAAAACATGAAAATGCTGTTCAATTAGCTGGATTTTTTAAAAGCAAATAGGGTCTTTTAGAACAGAACATTTTAACTCTTGATTATAAAGATTGTACAGTTACTGTGTGTGTGTGTGCACATGTGTGTGTGCGTGCATGCATATGTGTGCCTGTGTGTGTACCATTTTCTATAGTCTATAGTGATTAATGAGGTCATGGTGGGAAGTACATTGCTACACTTAATCACAGGTCACGGTAACACTCATCATACAGAAGAAGAGTGACAGGTCATTAGAACAGGTTGCCATAGATATTTATTTTATGCTGTAGGTTAGCTGTTGCAGTTCAACAGTGTCTGTGTATACTTGAAACTCTCCATCTCTCAGAATTAATTTCACTTCCTCACTTTTGTCATAGCAAAGATCTGGTTATATCTACAGCAAGGCAATTATTTAACATATAATGTTTAGCACACACACTTACTCTCATCTCTGCAACAGCTATGGCTGTATGCACTTTGTTTCATGTAGCATTAGAGATGGTTGATGGTTATGTGTTTATAAATTTGTCCTGTAGAGTCATCGGCACACAGTGTAGAGTGATGCCTATACAAAATACTGTAGCTTTAGAGAACTTAGTTTACTCCAAACCCCAAGACATTTCCTCAGCTGTAAGACCAAAGGCAGCTCCAGAGAGCCAGTCAGTCAAGCTGAACCAAAATAAAGGAAAACTGCTAGTCTGATTTGCTTGTGGAAGTCTGATGCTTTGGAAATTGGTAGTTTTCACATTCCTGGCTGCCCCAGAGTGTTTGGGAATGCTGATTGAACGAGAGCTTGTTTTAGTGCCTTTCACACTGACTCCAGACCAACACTGTCATCCCAGTCTGTGAGTTCCACCATTGTTGAAGTAACCACAGGACTGGTCCCTGATCAGCCAGCTTTGAAAAGCCAACTTTTACCAGTAATGTCCTGTTGTATCCAGGCAGTTCTCCATTTTTTGACACGCACTGCTGCCATTCGGTTTCAGGGACAATTTCAACCGCAAATATTTACCATGAGCCCCAAGTCATTATATTAAAACTGCACTGATGTAATGTTGACACACACTATAATTAGATGTAGCCAATATGGAGCACAGACAGAGAAAGAATTGGTATCTAAGGTTGCCGTGGCTTGCTGTTTGGAAAAAACAGATTAAGAAAGTAAAGAAAATAAAAGAAAATCTAATTTATTCACACTGACAGCTGTACTTTTTCCACAAAATGCCCTTTGTGGAAAAAGAGTGAAAGTCATTGTTGTTTGATACAAAAATTTAGTATTCAGGAGTCTTCTCCGCAAACATAATTTTTCAATTGATTGTCACTGTTTCTGTTGTGGAAAAAGCTGTGCTGTTGTGTGGCATTCCTGTTCGTGCCTGTCTGAGCTACTTTACCACAATTTAGATGTTGTTGCTGTTGGGGGAGAATAACATTAAAACCCAAAACATGTTATGTTGCATCATTTTACATTCATTAATTCATCTGGAATTTTGAAGTCCATGTACCAAAATCATATCAGTCATTTGTAGTGACATTATGGTGTCATATTTTGTTCACTAATTTGTTTAATAGATAATGATGCCAGAGCAGCCTGGCCCTGTTTGTCTCATGCCAGTCACTTTCTAACGCCAACTCTTGTTTTCCTCTGATAAAGATCCCTCCTGACATTTTAAAAGTGCCAATTCGGAACTGCTGTAACTGGCAGGATGTTGGTAGCACTGCAACAACAGAAGCGTTTAACCAAATTCTCATATACTTTTATAGTGATTCCAACCAGATGGTTACCGACACCAAATTAGTTCCAAGGGTTCACGCTGTACTTGCAGCGATTACAGAATGTACCTTTTAAAACCATATATTGGTTTCCATTGCCAACCATTGCTTGGCTGTTTCTTATATAATGTAAGAAAAACTGGTTCTCCTAAAGATACATGAGAGAGAAAAACAGCAACACTCTCAGGAACTTGACTTACACATTCACTTAGTCATCAGATTCATGTTTATGCAAATCCTTAGATATATTCATTAATCATCTGCTGGTATTACAAAACACACACACACACACAACAGAATCTCTGTGGCCTATAAAAATGACAGAAATGTATGTATGTAGATAATTCTATGATTCTGTATGAACAGTGCTGTGAATAAACAAGATAAGCCGTGCTCAGTATCATCTTTGGCATTCAAAAAGGCTGTATAAGATTTTTCCTCATCCTAATACATTTATACCTGAAGCCAAGCAATAGCAAAACAAAAGACCACAGAAGGAAATTGTGAAAAAGTGTGTGTGTGTGTTAAAGATGTAGAGAAGCAATAAGGGTTAAGATGATTGTAGTCATGTCATTGGATTCCACTATCTGTACAGTATAAAAAGGGCAGATGACTGTACAGTGCTGTAGGACACTTTACATCAGTGTAATTGCATTTGTTGCATAGCAACTGTAAGAGGGAGACCCCCGTCTCCCTCCAAGAAACGGATAAAAGGGAATGGGGGGAAAGAGTGGAGGTGTGGAAGTGTTGGGGACCACCATGAGAGAAATCTTTTAAGCCGCTACACCGAGTGGAGAATGTGGCAGCATTTGTGTGTGTGTGTGTCTTATTGGAGCATGGTTAGAAGGAACATGAATATAGCTCAAGTGAAATGTGGGCCAAAAGCAGCAGGAAAAAGGAAAGACAGAATTGAACTAAACAGGAGTTTCTCTGTCATGGTGTGAGATGGTAAAAAAGCGGCACACATTTAGCTTTGTACATGGCCTGACCATGTAATAATTTGTTTATAAAGTTGCATATTATGTGTACTTGGTTATGCGCCATAAATTGTAACTGTTTATTTAAACTGTTACAAGATCAGCTGATGCTGTTTAATACACTTGTGTTGGAACCAGTTGCGCCCAAAGGCATCTACTAGAATGGGACTTACGAAATAATGTGCTGGGTGGACCTCTGTGTACTCTTGTGCCCCTCCTCCTCCACCACAGCTGCCCAGGCAGATGCCCAGACAGTGAACTGAATCAAACACCCATGACCCACATTTGCACAGCACTATTTTTGCCTGTGGGCATCCTGTGTGTGTGTGTGTGCATGAGTGAATTTACATGTTTCTCTGATTTAATTTTGTGTACGACATATTCAATGAAAGGTAGAACATTGCCTGAAAATTAGCGTTCAGGTTTCCTTTTTTTTGTTTGCTTCTTCATGTGAATTTTATTATAGTGTAGCTATACTTTACAATCTGTACACTCACCCGGTTTAATGTGGTTAAAGGTACTAAACCTTCGTAGGAGTAACTGAAACTTAGAAAATCTTCCTTCAGTTACTTTTATATAAGTTCCTATATTTAAATCAAGTTTTGCAGCAGCTGACATCCCTTAATAATGACAGTAAAACTGATTATGATGTGAAACCGTAAGCCAGTACCAAGTCATTACTATTGTTCTCTGCTTTCTGCTTGCTTTTGGCAGTTAATCGTCTTAAACAGTTCCTCAGAAATAAAAACTGTATGATTTATACCTGTAATTAGAATCCAATTATGAAAAGAAACTTGAATAATTATAAGCCATTGATTGTGTAATAAAAAAATGAAAGATGTTGTTTAAAGGGCTTTGTGATTAGGTATCAATTACAGCGCACAAATATTAAACCAGTATAACCCAGTAATGAGGGTAAAAGATTTTTGCATCTCTTTCATTAAGACACCGCTGTCCCATCTTGGTCTAATGTGTAGTTTCTAGCGTGACTGCTAGCAATAGCACAACATTTGTGTTCATTTATCAAGATTTATCTTTCTTTCTCAGACAGCAGAATATTAAAGCAGCTCATTTGAACATAATTACATTTGGACGGTGTGAAGACAGATGAAAGAACTTCATTAATTCACCCCCTGTGTTTTTTCTGGTTAAATAGGCTTATTTTATTTGAGACCCACCTGCCAGTTTTCTTCAGAAATACACATATTCACACACTCATTTTGAAAACATCACTGCAGGTAATCCACACTTCCTGCTCTGCCTAGAATCTCAGGTCAGTCGCCGTCACTTCCTAACTATACTGGAAATGTTTCTTCTATAAATATGAAGGCAATTACAACTCCCTCTCTCCCTCACTATTAACTCAGATGTCAATCACCTTGGCAACCTGAGTAGACCGCAGTTATAACACTAAATCAGAGCTTTGGCCTCGACTTCAACTGAGACGTATTTATGCAGAATTCCCTCTACTGTAGTGTCATGTAGCCAAATTTCTGATTATCTGTATAAAACCTGGTCCATAAATAAAGAATAATGAGCATATTTGTAACATTAAAAGCACAATATCTTTCTAATGTAATTAAAAAGATATGCATTATGCAGATGCTTGGATAAGAGATGTGTGTTTAATCTAGATTTGAATTATGGAAGATTGCGAGCCCTAAACAGTGTCAGGTAGACTCTTAAAGAGTTTAGGAAAACACTCAGTGGACTTTAGTGGACTTGGCTTGGACTTGTTCTAGAAAGATTTTTGTCATTATGTTGGCTTGAACAAGATAGAAGATCAGTTAAATATACAGGCGCTAACCCATTTAAGGCCTTATCTTGCATGCAATACAAGCAAAGTCTTGCTTGTAATATGGAACTTGACTGGTAGCTGGTGTAGAGATGATAAAATCGAGGGTTAGATATGATTGAAATTGCTGGTAAAAACTTTAGCTGATACATTTTGGGCTAACTGTAGCATGTTTATTGAGAATGCTCAAAACCACCAAGTATTGCATTACATCTGGAGGTCACAACTAGATTTTTTTAGCAATGTTTCTAAGGTGGAAGAATTGTTAAGTTTAACCCAGTCAAGATTTACTTGGTCAAAAAGCATTGCTGTTTCCTGTGTTAGTTGTACACAGTACCCACATCATGTATCTGTAATATCCAGCCTGAATGTGTATTTTTGTGTTCTATGAACATGTAAGATGCTCTGCTATTTAGCTTTGCAACTACAGCATGTTTACTCAAAAACATGTTTCAGTCAGCGGATTCAGAAGTTAGCTCTGTTTAGACACAATGTTGTTGGATTAAGATGCGTTAAAACAGAAATGCTGCAATGCACAAAACAGAAGATAGTCCCCAAGCAGCAGATAGTGCTGATGGATGCTGAGGCCTGACAGATTAACCACAAACAGGATTACACAGCTAATAGTCTCATTGTAAAACGGCTGCTTCAAGGGCTTTATAGAAGAAATTAGACCGAGCCTCTTAGTATTTTCAGGTTTTCATTTGCTTGCCATTAACATAATGATTATTAATTGTTGGAATTAATATACATTCTTAGACTTTTAAATTGGAACTTTTATTTTTTTTTTTTTATTTTAGGGTTAAAAAATTACATTAATCTTTTGATGCATCAGCTTGCTGTACTATTCAAACTATTATGCAAAACTTAAAACAGGTTTTTGAATCGGTAAACTGTCAGCATTTCTAGGAATCAGAGAAAGGGTGAGAAATTGTCACGATAAATTTTTTTTAACTGTTTGTGGTAGAAACAAAACTTTACTAACATTTTAGGTGGTCCCGCAGGGAAGAGAGAAATAAATGAGAAATATATATGACATGATATGAAAAGAGATAGCCTTTTCTTTTTCACGATAACTGATTGTTTCTCCAAATGTTTTTATGGTTTGGTTTATGTGTGACACACGACAAACTAATAAATGGAAAATGCTGTTTGGATTCATACTGGGTGTGTGGCGTTTATAGTTGTGCGTTTATGATGCTTTTGTTTGTTTGTGCAAGCTAAAAATAAGTTATGGTGAATGTGAGGCAACGTTGTGCTGAGGTTCTGCAACTGTGCATCCTCCAGAGCTCCAGTATTTATAGTGGAGGTCACTGATAGCACAGTGTCACTTCTCAAGTAACAGCACATGAAGTTCACTTCAGAACATCACCACATCCTGTTCCCCGTGTGCTACCTCTCACTTCTCTTTCAAAACTGTTTCAGCTAGTTTTGCATGCTGTTGCTCTGCAGCAGAAACATGCACCCTTTGTATCTATCTAGTTAGGGTATACAGTTAAACCAAGTAATATATCAACTTGTATACATATGTCTTACTTTTGGCTATAGTGAGGATGAAGACTCCTTGTAGAATGATTTTCAGCCGAGAACATTAAACCAGAGGTTTTTAAGTCCCATGGCCCCTGAGGTAATGTATTTGGCAATAAATCGACAGCCCGGGAATAAATCGACAATCTATTTTATGATCAACTCCCAAGTCTAAATTGTACCGTTTTCTGAAATAAATGTTATTTATCTAAATTAACAGTGTTCTATTGGTCTCTGCAGTGAAATTAATGGTGCATTTCCAAATTTGTTTACATGGTAACAATTGTAAACAAATTTGTACACAATGTATACATGTTTTATTCAAATCTCTGATATGCCTATGCAAATAAAGTAATGAAGTTCCTCTTTTAAATGATCTCTGACATAGTTGAATGTTTTTCTTACTGTTTATTGTGTATGTTGTAACCCCGCATTGTTTTCCACCCCTATACTTTGTTTTTGTGGACATTAATTTAATTAAGTCCTATTTAAAACTCAGATTTGGTCAATAGCCATCTAGAGTAAAGCTATGTATTGACTTGCAGGGAAGGGGGAGTGACAAAAACACTGACCATAGCGCTGACCTAATATGAGCCCACGGTGGTTTAACCACAGCCCACAGCACTGCTACCTCCTCCAGATTCCAGTGCATTAGTCTGCTTTTTGCTTAAGAATGTTTTTATGAATGCATGCCACACACGTGGTGTATTGACAAACCTTTTTGTAGCTTAGTCACAAGATGTTTTTCAAAGTCGTGCAGCCTGAGATAATAAAGAATTGGTTTAAGAGACTAATGTGTCTGCGGCCAGGGCTTATGCAAACATTAAGAATATAATTAGATGCAAAGACTTGTGGGTAATGGTGAAGGTGTTCAAGTGATGTTAGCATTTCGCTGCACTTGAAGTGTGAAGAGTTGAAAAGCTGACCCTTTTTCTACATGTTAGCTAACTTCCTAAAATCCTTTTGAAACCATTAACAAACACGTGACCCGTGTGCCATTTTGTATTAGGAAGTATTAGCACACCATAAATTTTAATTAAGATAAATAAATCCTTTAATAAAAATGTAAAATTCGATAGTGCCCTGATATGGGTATTGATTCTTATCCCATATGCCTGATTAATGATTAAACTGGACACATCTGATAGCTTGTATTATGCCAACTCAATCTCCTCCAATGGGGTACATCCTTAAGTTACAATCATTTATCCGGTCCATATTAAAGCACCTGTAATGGTTTTCTGCTGTTTCTAGGGACCATTTTAGGGGGTCATGAAACCATGACAGTGAAAATGGATCATAACCTGATTTCATGGCCAGTGACTGACAAGGACTCATAGCTCTCTTTAGCAAAAGGTACTTTGCTGTACCTCTAGAGTGTTGTTTCTGTTGTTATGACTAATTCCTTTGCTTTAATCTCATTTACAGATTTACAGCCTTTGATTCCAAGCACACAAAATATTATAAACATATATATAAACATAATAAACTCTATGAGCATATAATGCAATGAATTGTATGAGCATTATTAAATGAAATAATATTGATTTAATTCTCTTTGGTTGCTAAAGTCTTTTGTCTTATAGAAACAGCAGATGCTGTCACAAGGGGTTTAATGGAGACCTGAGCACAAAGACTGGCACAGCAGAATACACATAGGATAAACTCCTCCCACATAATGCCCCTTCAGCAATCTGCCCCTGTTTTTCTGCAGCGTTGGCCAGCCGCACTCCATCAGCATCTTGTTTATTGAATGAGTGGAGAGAAACAGAGATATGATGGGAAAGAAACCATTAAAATCCCCATGTGACACAATCCAGGTGTCTCCAGTTTGAGTCTAGCGCTTTTATCCAAAAAAGGACATAATCCTTGATTTATTATCTTTTGGAACAACGTTTCAGTCAAACAAACCATCGTAATAATTGACTGTCTGATAGATGTTTGTTGAATTTGTTGTCCACACTTTGTCAGAGATAAAATTGTAATGAAAAATGTAAATACTGTTATATAAATAACATTGTATACAGAATTGCTGTGCTAGTTAATAACTAGCATCATCTCCTGAGATTCCAGTCCATCTTTCTGTAGTCCTTTTATAGTTCACAACAGGATTGTGAACGTGGCTGATCTTTTCTGTAGGAAGATTAATGTTTTTACCAGTCTAGGACTCACGCTATGTTGTGGTGCAATTTGTTGTAAATAGAACTTCACTATATTGTGCCTGTTATGAGATCTTGGCATGTCTGGCTGTTTCTTAGGAACCAAGTGGGAACAGCATGCATTGCACACCAGGTGGAAATGCTACAGTGTGGAAAGTTTGCATTCTTCTTTAGGGTTCTGTGGGAACACTGACTGAGATGCAGGTGCTCCGTGCTGGAAAAATTGAGCCATTATACCCAGGAACACTCCGTTCTTCTGTTCCTGCTGTTTGAGGTTGAACTGTCTTTTTATCCTCCGTTTCATGCCTGAAAAGATACTGGCAGAAAGATGGAGTAAATCAAGCCTTTTAGTAGTTAAAATGATGTTTACTGTTTTCTTTTTTAGTAGACATAAACAGGGACAATAAAGCCAGTTTTAAAGCAGCAAGTTATTTTAGTCCTTCCTGTCCTGACAGAAGTGATTGGTCAGGCTGGCATTATTGGTGGAACAAAATTGGTTATTTATTGCCTAATGCTGTAAACAATATATAGAGCAGGATGGCCAGTGATTGTAATGCACATTAATGTAATACAGTTTAATAATAGCAATCGAAACAAACATAAACAAAATAAGAATCAAAATGAGCAACTGTTATGCAATATTTGACAATTGAACTGTGTAAATTGTCTGTTGATAATTTGCTGTTGATTTTGGAATATAATAATAAAACAATTCATTGGTTGATGAATCAGCTGAGCTCATTTAGGACGATCCCATTGGTTCTTTTGATATGTTCCTTTCACTTGTCTATTTTGATTCAGTCTACAGTTAGACTGAGGGCTGTATTTATTAGCCCGTAGAGGGGGGTAATGGTGTGAAGTTGCCTGTAGGATTGTAGTTCCAGCCCTTCGTCCTACAGCATGGCCTCTAGCCCACGGCTGCTCTCTGCTCCCTGGGTCCAGTCACTGCTGCAAACAGTCACAAGCGTTGTTTGATAAAATCTTAAAAGACGTTATTCATGGTAAAGAACAAAAAGAAAGTACTCTAGATTGTCAGCCAGTCAGATAGCTCAGTGTTTGGCTTTAAAGGATGTGATCCAGGCAAGATGTCTGTGGCCCTGTTGGGACTTCACACTATTATGTGTCAGTAATTGCTGAGGGAGTTCCAGAAGAATGAATCATAATATGTGACATTTCTTCATAATTCAAGACATTGTCTTCTGTGTTGCACACAATTGGATTCTTAACCTTTTATTCAATGTTTTTTAGCTTAAGTTCATTAGTGAGTCCTTATTAGAATCACCCATTTAAACGTGTGTGTGTGTGTATGTATACATAACTCCATACTATGTATAGTATCATATGTATGTACTCTTTAGAGAGAGAGAGAATTTTGTAGTTATTTTTTGTGCACTGCAGCTATATAAAATTTGACTATCTAAATGTAGAGTTGGACTGCCAACAAAATGACCGTTGGTGTAAAAGCTACAAATATGCATAAATGCTCAAGGCGTCAAGGCTGTCTGTTCTCTCACATTTCATATGCACTCCAGTATGTAATCTTGCATGTGCGTGAAATAAGATTTAACTATTTCATTATTCAGATTATATTCATGCAGTTCACGCTGGCCTGTCAATCATTCTGAGAACCCTGAGGGTAACTATATATACATGCTCTTATTACAATGTTGCTGAGACCTGTGCAGTCTGTCCTATAAGTATTCAGATACGTACTTGGCAATGGTTAGGCAATCAGACCTTACATATGGTTTCCTTTAGCATCTATTCTCTGTCAT
>JBAJNP010001644.1:18352-57915 GCA_036877545.1 Yasuhikotakia modesta
TGTTAAAAATATTTTGTATGTCAATTCTATCATCATTTATATAGCTATCATTAAATAATATGAACACTACTGTTGTTCTTGAATTTGTTGGACTAAAGAAAATGTTTCTGTATTCTGTGTACTTCAACCATTTAAGCATATACCCATACATCAAAAAGTTTATAAGAATATGAGAAATAAATTCAGCCAATTTTGAATAGTCAATATACAGCAGAAATATATATAAATATATATATAGTATTGGCAGCTGTTGAAAAACATGTCTCAGTCAAGCACTACCACACACAGTTCAACAACGTCTCATTATGCTTCTAATCTTGTTATAGAGAATTGAATTCCTATCAGACCAGAAGTGTCTGTACTGACACCTACAAGTGTGAGTCTAAATAAACAAAGCAATAAGACACCCTTAGAGCTTTTTTCACTATAGAGCACACGATTACTTCTTTCCCTTTTCCGTTTGCCAATTTCGGTGTGTGTTTTCATTTGGCTAAGATAAAATGACTTTGCCGCAGATATGGCTTGCCCGTGAGGGGGGATTAGTTTAGCCTGCTGCGTGGCCTAATCAAAAGCCTGGCAAAACCACAGCGCTTGCCAAAAGATTTCCAAAATCTGGGCAGTGAGAAGGGTTTATTTTTGATGGAAAGGAAAAAGACTTGCTCATCACACTGTTAAACGCTTCATCCGTTCTCTTGTGTTGAATGCGGACAAAGCGTGGTGTTAAAAGTCTTTAACTCTCCTCCCGTTCACGTCTTGAAGGTTTCTGAATGTGACGGGATTGAAGTTGCTCAGATGTCTCGCCAGACGTCAACGGCTGAGGAACGAGAGGGGGAGAATCGCTAATCCTGTCTGTGGGCTGTGCACTGATAAATGGCTCAGCTCCAAGTCATTCACGCACCGTCCTGCTTGACTTCATAAGCAACTCCTGTCCCTCAAATCAGCACAAACCTGCCGCTGTGTCATTAATGCAGAGCATCCAGCAGACTTTAATCTCATATAAATTAAACAGTCAAATAAAGTTTCCCACAGTCTCCCTCCAGGTGACAGCTAATATTAAAATTTTTAAACCAGAAGGAAATTGACATTGAGTGACATTGTTTCCTGCTGTTGCTGTAGATGCTTGCTAACATAAAATACAAAACATTCATCTGTTTTCTTTATTGATTTACTTTAGTGTATGCAAGTGTCAGATGTTCTGGAAACTATAACAATGTCAAATTTTCATTTGCCCTCCCACAGTCTTAGAATGAATGTCGTCAGGCATTTCATCATAAACTGCTAACTATGCCAACTTGACACATTGATCAAACCAAGTAAACTGGTTTTCACAATAGCACATTGTGTAATTTTTCTTTTGCACAGTTGTTTTCATGTGGAGCAGTGTAAATCACACTTTTCTGCCCCTGCTGCTGACCTGAGACCAGTTACAGTTATATGGTTTCTTTAATAACGCTCAGTGTTGAGATTTCTCCAGTGCATTATATACTGACTCAAGGACCACCACCAAATATTAGTGCGAATTTAATGTAGACCTTTTCACATTTTCCATGTGGATTTAAAAAATCTGTAGAATTTCATGGTGTTAAATAGAGCTGAGAGTACTGCAGTCTTAGTGGTAGCCTAAATATTAAAGAAATTTTAATAATTAAATGAAAATTTAATTCTGGTTGTTCTGTTTGTAGGATTTTATGTGGACCTGTTCTGTGCTTTCTATCTTTTGATATTTTCCTGCTTTCCCCTCGTTTTTTTTCTAGAGTGTTCTCTACTTTCAAAAGCTCTGGCCTGCAGTCAGGAGGGCTTAATAAGAGTCTCCAGCTTTAAACACAGTGTGTCTTTGTTCTGTGCCAGTGTTTTCCCTGTGAAAACATTTTTAATTCCGCTGCTTTTTATAAAATCAAGGTGGAGCTGTTGCGTTTGAGAAATCCATGTGTTTGCTTTTCATTAGACAAACAGCCTTCAGCTTTTGGTTATGGTCTGGTACCAGTCTGTAAAGCTTCAGAACTAAATTTAGAACATTTAAGAAATGTTATAGTTTTGCAGCCTTTTTTCTTTTGAGGGGTAAGAAAGAAGAAATTCTCTTTAAATAGAAAATATATGTAATATTATCTTGGGTGCATTATCTGTTTATCTTGGCTGTGTAGTTTTTACTTTTTCTCATGCTTTATTATTTTCCTCATCTTTAATAGTTGAGGCTTTAACAGTTTTACATCAGTTTTGCAGTTTTTGCATCAGGAACATGCCTCTAAAATATCCCAGTGAAGGAGGTAACATCATTTCTCCAACCTAAATAAGTTTCTGTCATCCACTGTTCCCCATGGATCGTTTTTTTTGGAAGATATTGTGGCAGTTTGCTGACAATGACGTTGTGAAAATGAATAATCAATGAGAAATGAATAGCTATTGAGCAGTCTGTTCTACAGTTTAGTTGTTTTTAGGTAAATAGTTTAATTCCTATATGAGGTGTTAAAAGATAGCTGACTGTTTTTTTATGGAATTTAACTGACAGATAAGGAAGTAGATTATGAGATACCCACATATTGCATTAGCTGGTAATGACTCGTGGGAGGTGTGCCTGTTTCACTCCTTATGCTAAAAACCTAACAACAGACAGAGAGAGAGATGGAAAAACTCGAATACATGACATTAGCAGCTGGTGCTGCTGTTAAGAGTTTTGCTGCGGTTGTGCATTTGTGCCACCATATTAATCCATTTATTTGAGGTAATAACTGGTGTTCCATGGCCGTAGTATTACCAAGGTCACAAGGTTGATTCCCAGGGAACACATATGCTAAATATATATAGGGTGAATTGTCCTAATGTGGGACATCTTCCCCAAACCAATGAATGCCAGTGACATTATAAACAAATCAAAGCTGTGTGACCAAAGTATATCATAATATTGTGTGTGGATTTACCATGTTGGCTTAGCATTGTAATGTTCTACAGAAGTCCAAATACAAAAAATGTCTCACATTCACATAAATCTTTAATGCGCTTTAAGTCTCTTGGGACAAAAACAACTGACAAATGCATACCTAAAAATGCATTTTCTCAAAATGTAGAATATTAAAAAGCTGTCTGAATGGACTCTGTATGCTTCAGCTGTACTGTACATCACAGTCAGTTTTTGTACAGGGGAAAGGACACAAAGGACAGTGAGAGCATTTGTAGTCAGAAACAGTGTAGTCAACCGCTCTTAAAACCTTTGGATCTGGCCATGTAATTCAGGGATCAGCGTTACACATTACTGCAGTGAAACTGGGTTATACATTTGAGGTTCCTAACCATCCAGACCTCAGACCACATTGCCCGTAAACAGTCTAGATGGACGTAGCAGTGTTGTGACCACAAAATTCACATTTCACCTGTTCCCTGGATAGTGTGTAGTATGAACACCAGCTAATACATATGTCTGCCCTTCACATTTTTAAATTCTCTGTTGCCTATATTATTCCATATACATTACAGTACATACTGTACTTACAATTTTAATGTGCTTTATTGGAATGGTATTTTTTCACACAATATATTTAATTCATTTTTTTCCAGTGTACAAGCTGTATCCCATGTGCAGTGTGACACTTTTTTCCCCTATACAGTTCCCATACGCGTACAGTCTTGTATGTGATGAACAAAAGACTATGGGCCTTATTCATGATAATGAGTAGAAAGCAGAAAAAAATCCTGTGTAAATCGTGCATGAAAGCCATTCTTCCATAAATTGTCACATTCAATTCGGTGAGACAATTTACATATGAATAGATTTATGAGCAGTTTAAACAGAAACTTGTTCTGCTTGTGTTTTATGAATGAGGCCTATTGACTTTGATTTGTGTGGCCATATCAGCATTTACCAATAATTGCTTGAAACCTAAAAAGCTGCTTACTACAGATTACTATAGGTCAAATGTTTTGTCTTGTTTTGAGTGAGTTAATATCGTGCTGTGCCATCAGCATTTTCACAAATTGCAATAAAGGCTTCATTAATTATTCTTGACAGGTACAATGTGGGGCACAGTTGTTACGAAATGTTTTAAATTTGCTTCGACAGCGTATTTAATGCTTGTCCTTTGTGTGGATGTTGCCATGGCGATTATAACAGGCTTTCACTGTAGTCACTGCAACACCTCACAAGTCATGTGAGGTGTTGTCATGGAAACATTCTCACACCTTTTGGATAAAGTGGGGTAGAGTCTCCCAGAGTTTTTAACAGTACATTTCTTTAATATGTGATTTTGCATTTTTAATGTTGTTTTTTTTTGTTGTTTTTTTTTATGTAGAGCTGCAGTGCATCACTTCTGTGTGAAAATATTGTAATATTTAAAACATAGTGCAAAGCATCTTAAATTATTCATTATGATATTTTATGATATTTTACATTAATATTTTGATATTTTTAATCTGAATTTAAAAGTCTGATAGACAAAAAAGTCTAAAAAACTAATGAATTACTAATGAATTAGGACACGCTTTATGTGTGAAGATTGTTCATTGAAATTCACAGACACAAACCGGTACATGGCAGAGGCATGCAGTTAAATGAGCTGACTTTATAGACAGTGGATGGGATACAGTGAGAGCTTAGTTCTCTGCAGGCATGACTGTGAGGCCAAACATCAAAGTTATTGACTTGTGCTGCAGAGGATCATGGTGTCAGCATGTATCTCAAAGAGGCTGTTTGAAAGGTCCTTGAGATGCTCTTTCTATTACTTAATTTCCTCTCTCTTTCTGCGTCTCTCAATCTCTGTCATTTTCTCGCTTTTAATATAAAAGAATTACAATTACTTTTTCATATAATAGAATTATTATAAAAGAACTTTATAGTAGTAATAGAACAGAACTTTTAATGGAATGCATCCAGTATGTCTACATTTTAACATCAAGAAAATGTTAAGTGTTCCTGTAGCTTAACGAAAGGTTGCAGGTTCGATCCCAGGGAATATAAGTACTGATAAAAATGCATACATTAAATTCACTGTAAGTCACTCTGGATAAAAGCGTCTACCAAGTGAATAAGCGTAAAACACATGAACAACTTCAGTGGCATTGCAGGACTGTTTATGTGTTAAGCTGTACCACACGGGTTTGTTTTTGCGACCGTCTGTAGTAAAGTGTGTTTACACTGTCACATATGGCCGTGCATGTGTATGTTTGTGTAACCTGTCTGCAAATGATGCGTATGGAGTGTGACGAGGCATGAATTTAGACCTGTGTAAGTGTGTGTGGGTGTACGTGTAGTTCTGACTTCCTAAAGTGTGTGTTTGTAGTGCAGTCAGGCTCATGCTGAGGTCAAGTCTGTCTCCAGCCTGGGGGATGTCTGTACTGGGGGATTGAATGTTGCAGATTCAGTTTCAGTGTGTGCAGTAGATTCTGCTCTGACATCTGTCTGTTTATATAACCCAGTAGACGTTTCAAGGGTTTTATGTTTGACTGCAATTTGTCAGACTTGCTTTTTAATATAAATTTAATTTATTGTTATAAATTTAATATAATGTTATTTCTGAAGTTCTGAATTATTTAAACGTTCAATATTTTAATGACATTAGTGTGAGGACTGAAATCTTGAGAGCAGGAAGACACGGTTCCTCTTCTTAGGAAATGTGAGCTCAGCATCAGACGGAATATCAAGTAGTTTAATTGCTGTGCGTGAGAAAAGTCAGAGGACTTCTGATTGTGTGTGTGTGTGTGTGTGCGCGTGTGTTTGTTTGTGTGTTGAGTGTGTGTGTGTTCGTGCGTGAGTGTGTGCATGTGCATGACTGTGTGTGTGTGTGCATGTGTGAGTGTGTGTATGGGACCGGAAAGATTATAATTGATTTCACAAGCATCTCTCAGAAGAAATCATCTTTCTGTGTTCCTCATTTGCTCTTCAAAAGACTGGTGTAACAGCTAAATCAGTTTTCCCATCGCTGATTGTTTCCCTTTTATTTATTTCAATCACTCTGATGTTGTAACATTTTGATTTCTTAACTTTATCACTCAAGCAGTACAATGAGATTGCACACACACACTCTTGAATAACTTACCTTCGTGAAATTATTGTCTATGTAACTATCAGGCCAAAAAGTCTTGAGAAGTCACCCATTTCACATCATTATTGTGTAAACATCATGTGTTGATACATTCAGCCATGTGGCATTAAAAAATGACATCACAAAGCAGAAGTGTCAATAAAAGCTATTTTTGGGTAGTATAGGAAGCTGTAAGTTCTAATCTAAATCCTTTCAACTTCAGTTATTTCTATACAGTATATATTATATTCATATATCATTTCATTAGCCTATTGTGACCCATGGACCACACCCCCAAACTCTTTCAAATAAATATAAATGTTCGCTGTAACTCTGTACAATAGCTTTCTCCCATTAATATCATTCTCTAACCCCTTGGTGATTCTCATTACTGAATAAAACGCTGTCTGTAGCCCACAAATTGGGTTTTCGTTGTCAGAATGCTGATTGTAAACCATCGGTCAGATGACCACCAGCGTACAGCAGCATTTCAAACAGACATTACTTAAGCTAGTACAGAGCAGATCTATTAAGCACTGAAGGATGGGAAGGAGCATTCGATCTGGCAGTTCAGAGGAAACATGTCGTTTGATGTGGACAAAGCTTTTAACCTCTTGATGTACAGTATGGCTTCCATACAGTATAAGGGCTACTTCAAACACACCTGTGTACACAATTATTCATTTTTGTCTCTATTCATCTCAGTTTAATTCCTTAATGGCTTTCTTTTCTGTATTTTCTCACAGCTCGGGAGTGTGTGTGTGCAAGGCAGGAGTGTATGGGGACAAGTGCGATGACTGCCGTCCAGGGTTCATGCAGTTCAGCAGTACGGGGTGCCAACCATGTCAATGCAATAATCACAGCAGCTCCTGCCACCCACAATCAGGTGAGACCACCTCATCCTCACTGCCTCACTCACAACCTCAAACGCAGAGCCCAGGGAAAAAAAGGTTTCACTGCACCATTTTCTCCTTTTGTCCTTTCATGTGGTTGTCTGCAAGATCTCTATGTCAAGGATAGTATTTAATATATGAATCTTGATTAACTAGCTAACTAGCTCATTTGTTACTTAGTGCTTTTATTCTAACTAAGATGGGAGGCGCACTTATAATACAATAGAGGAGCTGAGCTGATATTGTTGTTTATTTGCATGCTTTGTTTGTGTTGTTTTGCATCAAAATCAAGGAATATTGCATATTGAATGACAGAAACAGCATTACATACTATTTATGATCCTGTGGGTCGGTTGGTTCTGAGTATAACATGGTGAAAGTTCCTGAAAAAACTTCAAAATGAAAATGAAAGAGTTGATCCAGTGCTGATACCAGAAGCTGATGTTGATGCTGAAGCCCAGATGCATCGTGTCATCACAGCCATCACAGTCATCACTCTCAAGAGCCACACTTAAGCACTTTCCTGCTGTTGCACTGCAGAGCTTTAACCCATCCATCTCTCACCACAGCAGACAACAACCAGCCTATAACACAGCACTCTATCTTTGCCTCTCTTCTATACTGTACTATACCATACTGTACTATACCATACTGTACTATACTGTACTGTATTATACTATACTGCACTGTACTGTATTATACTATACTATACCATACCATACTGTACTGTACTGTACTGTACTGTACTGTACTATACTAGTGTTTACAATACTATACTATACTGTACTGTACTATACTAATATAGACTAGACTATACTATACAGTATATAATATGCTACATAAGTAATATAGTATTATTCATTTAACTGATTTGAATGTTTATCCACAGTCTTACTGTTTAGATTTATCAGTTTTAGATATGTTTTGCATATCGTGTCGCATACTGTACAGCATATATAAGTCGTTCTCTGTTTCTTTGTAAAATTGCACTGCAAATGTAAAAACCAGTTGAGATTTTGTTCCGCAGTTTTGGGGTTTGGTGGCTTAACACAGGGAATATTCCACACGTCAGCACATGGAGTTCTGGAGAGATTTCTGTTGAGATTAAAGCAGATGAAATATGCACAACAGGGTTGCAACAGATGTTTTCCTTAGAAAGCGACATGCCTTTGATATGCATTATGTACGTGACTTCCACCACCGAGGGTCAACATACACTTTGATATAAAACATGCATTATACAATTGCGATAAAATCTGCCAGACACCTGGCGAGTAGCCATTTTATTTACTTATCAAAGCTAATTTTTACTCACATTTGGAGATTGGGGAGCTGTAACTTTGAAGAACACTTTGCAATAGCATGAAAAATGCTAGCTACTGCATTTAATGGTATTCCCCAGTATTAGGTAACAACACGGCAACAAGACTCTCCAGAACAAAGAATTGCATGAAATGCTTGAATGCGTCTGAAAATGAAACAGGGTTTTATGTGCCACTGTTACTTCTACATGAATTTCACAATGTCACAAGTGTAATGATGTGCCTTTGATGTTGTGTGGTACAGCTTCATACATCTAGATACCAACATATCACTTTCTTTCCATCTTGCTTCAGAAAGCATTAGCATGAATCATGCGAAAGGACCAAAACTCTCATATTTCTCTTTTGTAACAAAAACTGTAGCCTGTGGCTCCCTAAAGTGGCTCTTTGTGCTGCTGTATTTATGTAATGACTATTTCCATCACTTGGTTTTTAAAGATATTTGATGCTTTTGTTCTTTTGACTGTTAGTTTCATTTCTGGGCATTCATTTGTGCCTCTCCAGCGGTGTTTAATATAGCTTCCAGCTCGCTTTCCACCCAGAGCTTTGCTTCCTAAATACCAATAATGTACATTTGCAGACAGAGAGCTTCCATTACTTTTCTGCCATTACGTCAGATAGCACAGCAAGAGTCAAGCTGTCCCAGCGACTTCCTCAGAGCCAATGAATCTCTCTCATTATGTGAGCTCAGAGTGAGCCGAATGGATATTGTTACATTAGTCAAGCACAATTTGAGCTGTTAAAGAGTATCAAGAGATCTCAGAGTGTCTGCAATCTATTTCCAATCCTGCTGATGCCCCTTTCATGAATGTTTCATCTTCATTGATGCTTCTTGCACCTGAGATAAAACCGTTCATGTGCATTCAGGTCACATATCAATCCCATATCAATATCAGTGAGATGTTCATTTTTAGAATGAACATTTATGATGACTACAATCCAAGTTTCATCAAAGACTCCAAAAAAAGTTAGAAAACAACTATTTAAACTATTTATTACCTTTGTGTCTGGTATGGCTGAGTATGCCCCAGGCTGTACACTCAGTAAGTCTGTGACTTATTGTATTAAGTCTGACTTATGTAGTTCCACCAGGACTGCTGGTGATATTTAAAAATGATTACAAATGCTGACTATTACATGAAACAATAATAGATAATATTTGAAGGATATTGTAGTTCTGAGTTTTAGGTGTATAGCGGCTATAGACTTCACAAATAAGTGCTTATTAAAGATTTTTCAGATTTATTACCTGCTTTTATGAATATTTCTACCAATCTTTTGATTGTACACATGAAGAATAGCCAACAACAAAAGTTGTTTTTTAGAGACAGTTTATCAATATATCAGCAAACTATGAACTCAGCTACAGAATATGAAATATTTAGTTTGTTTCTTTGTTATTTCAGACACATCTGAAGAGGGTTTCAGAGCATGTCACAGCATGTTGCCTAATCCTCACAGTTCAATGATTTATCTGTAAATATGTAAGCTTTGGTTTGGACTTATCTGTAGTCAATCACACTTCATACTGTTAAAAGTGGTTTCTATTTAATTCACTCTGTTGCAGTAATCCAGCATTTAAAGGTGATTGTCTCCCTACTGCACTCTGGTTTCCCCAGAGCCATGTACCAGTTCAGCAGTTCACACTGGCTTCCCTTTTCTGTTGATTGATTTGAATCCTGTCTATATCTGTTCTCTGTTTATAACCTTTTCTCTTTGACTTCTGTGTCTGTGTTAGAGCTTTGTGCTGAATTGTTTGCTTGTATTTGGCGTGTTTTCTCACACACTTCTGATGCCTTTTGCATGTGTTAATGTGACGTGTTAATGCAATGTGTTAATGTTGGCTTTTTAATGCGTTCACTACATCTGTAGTGAAAAGAGGCCGATAACGACTGGACTGCTATAAACATGAACTTTGGTTTGGATGCAGCTTCATACAGTCAGGGTTGATTTCAGGGTCAGAACTGAAATGCACAATTTATGGTCAGCCAGTATGAATTTATTACTGTAAGAGAAATGTATCAAATACATGGAGGACAGCTAGTATAAAATAACTATTATATAGCTGATCAACTTATCACATTTTCAAAAGGGGTTTACTCTTGTATTATTCACATCATATTCAGAAATAAATGCTGAGTGCACATTGAAAATACAATTTTCTGTATTACAAAGGACATTACATTCCTTTTTAAAAACTAGTTGTGTTTGTGTGGTAATTCACATGTATGCGTGTGTGTGTGTTTTGGATCCCTGCTGTGATGCTAGCTGTGAAGCATTGAATTTTATCCCTCTGTCCTTACTAAACCCTATCTAGTGTCCTTTCCCTGATCTCTGCTGGCACACAAGCTCAAAGTCATTGAACACACTGAACGACCACCTACTGCATAATACACAGCAAGGCTTATTCCAGCTCCACAATAAGCCTCTCATTGGCTTTTGACTAATTTATAGACTGTGTGTCTGTCTTTGATCTTATTTTAATTATCATGATGAAACTCATATATACACAGACATTCATACTTAATGATGTCGCTCATTATTCCTCCTCCTAGTTAAATAAATTCCTTGTCACTGTTATAATGGTGATTTATGGACTTACATTATATAGTCTAAGCTGCTGATCTATAATGAGTTTCATTACAGGATATCTAACCTCAATCAGCTTCCTGTTGTACTATAAAATCACTTATCTCCTGTGCCAAAATCTTACCTCAGTTTGTAACAATATGTCCAACGCTAGTTGGAGGCGTGTCAGATTTTTACCAGGAGAAATATCTGAGATGCAGATTTAATTAAAAGTTTTGATCCTATTTAATATGATGGCTGTCTCAGGAAAACGATTGAGGTATTAGAGATCTCATCTGTGCGTTTTTCCTTTTTATGGGGTATAAGGAGGAATTAGAGTTGAACCACAGGGGGTGTTTGCATAAGACGAGCTGTGAACATTCATCCATCTCAAACTCAGGGAACAGTGTTTGAACACTAATGATCCGCCTGTAGCTGTGCTCTGTGGCCCTGGAGACCCAGTGGAAACACACACTTACACACTCACAGTCACCTGGGACTGACAGCAGCCCATCTATGATCTCTGATCTATGTTATTTGGCTCTATGTTACTCTAATGCACTCTTTGTCTTTTTGTTTTTATCCTGATTATCTTTTTAATATCTTGCCTTAGTCCCAATAAAAGAACATGCACATACACATGGGCAACAGGATATGATGTCACTCTTTGGCCTGTTTTAATAAATAGTAATAAAGCCACTTGATTCCATATTTTATTACCAATGCAATGACATTCATACATTTGTTAAAGTGACTTAAGTTACTTTGAGATCAAGTAAGCCAATAAAACAGATATAGAAGAGCAAATAAAACAATCCATTACATTAGTGACAATCCAGTGACATTAATAGCACAGGTGTTCATCAGCATGTAAATCGAAAACAGTGCTGGTTCTTCATTTTCTGTGCTGTTTCATTACTCTGCAGTGCATCTGCTTTTTCTCTTAGCCTTGAGAATGAAATCATGACGTCACCCATCTGTCACTCTATATCTTGGCCTGTATGCATCAGTTTTCAGTCACTTTTTCCCAATAAGAGGCAGTAGCCTGCATGTCAAGTTTGGCTTGTTACGTAACAGGGGAATCCCATTCAGTGTGTGTGTGTGTGTGTGTGTGTGCAGGTCTGGCTACTTATGAGGATATTGGAAGTGATCCTTACTCATAAAAAGTCTTTTAGTCTTACTTTAAATCTAGAAATAACAAATAGTTTGTGTTGTGGGAAAGATTTTAGGGTTAGGTGCTAGAAATGATCATGTCATGAAAACAACTGATGTCTGTGAGATGTCCTTACTAAACAGTGTGTGTGGGTAAAAAGTGTGTGTGGGGGTTAACCTTATCATATATTAGGGAAAAATTTGTACCCAAACACAATTTTTTTTTTGAGGTTTAGATTTTAATGTTTATAATTAGCTGCTTATAAAAGCAATAGAGGTCTGTGAAATGTCCATATTGAGACTGATAAGTAAGCGTGAGAGTGTTTGTGTGTGCGTGCGTGCTTGTGTGTGTTTGCAGTGTCTCATGCTTCCTCTGTGTGAGTTATGCAATCATTTATCAAGCTGGGTCCTTATTCTTTTAGATTTTAAAAATGTAATCAAATCATGAGGCCAGTTTAACCCATTTAGAAATCACCTAATTGGTTTAGGGTCTCAAAATCTTTTATTTATTTATTTTGTAGAACCTTGTTAGTAGATGTGCATGAGTTTATTCTCTCTGAGTTTCTTCCTTATTTCATGTGCTGTGGTTTTGTGCTGCACAATCGCTCTCATTCTTTTTCCTTCCAATCTGTCTTCTAACCCTTCGTTTTGTTATGTCTGGCTCAGTTAGTTTCAGTGAACTTTCATCCTCTTCACTGGCCCACAGTCCTGTCAGTCAAGGCTGTGTCTGTTTACTCAATACTTTCTCCCTCCACCTCTTCTCTCAGGCATCTGCGTCAGCTGCCAGAGCAACACTGAAGGACCCCACTGTGAGCACTGCAGGTATAATTTCTACAGAGCGCCTGGTTCTTCAGTGACGGATCCCTGCATCCCCTGCCCCTGTTCCAGCGTCACCTCCACAGGCAGCTGTAGACTGGGTGAGTCCTCCACACATGCACGTCAGGCTAACATTAGCACAGCCGGCTAACTTTACTATTCAGCTTTTCTTGCTCTGTCAGCCGCTGAAGAATCTTGGACCTCCACATCTGGCATAAGTCCTCCCCCCATCTGTTGTTCATTATGTGTCTTGAATCATTTTGGCCACCTGCCTGCTGTCTGTATTTCTGTGTAGATGGAGGAGAGTAGAGGTTTATTTTAAGTGAAAGTGAAACAGGAAACTTTTTTTGAACCCCTGATGTGAACAGGAGGAACAGAACCCTTGCAGAATATGTTAAAGATACAAAACAGCAAGATGAATGGGTAGTTTCTTGTGTGTTTTTCAGATACTGTTTTCATCAGCAGCTCTCTCTCTTTCTCTCTCTCTCTCTCTCTCTCTCTCTCTCTCTCTCTCTCTCCTTCTGTAGGCTGATTGTAATCACCATATGTTTCTGAGGAATTGTATGATCTTGTGTTTGTTTGTGGCTGCGCTGCGCTGCGCTGACTGCATCACTAATGTTCTTGCAGCCACGCAAGATGATGTAATAAGGTAGACCCTGTCAAGGGAAAAGTGCCACACAGAGCAGCAAAAGACAGGTGTGTGTTTACTGTTCCCAGTTATTTAAACAAGGAGCATCACCAGTGTACCAGTGCGGCTGTTGTTTTAGATAACACAAATATAATTAAAAATCATCACCTGTAAACTGTGGCTTCAGATGCTGTATCTGTCATACACCCTTCCCTTGATTACACTGTTAAAAATCATATCCAACCATACATTATACTTCCCATTAACAGTTACTAAACAGCACTACAGTTGTGTAAATACTGTATTTGTCTTCTACTGTATTTAGTGCTGTAACTGTATTAGCACTGTTGTGCTCACACTAATGACCCTTGATGTTTACAGTTAACCAAATAAAACAATTGGTTAGCATTCCTAGTCATCTCAACAGCAGCTGCACAGCTTGTAGTTCTCATCAGAATATATATATGGTTACTTTTGAATAGCTGTCAATAGGAAATATAGGCTTTTAGTTCTTAGAGAATTGTGTAGTTATATAATCTACCAGCAGGGGCCGACTGTCAATTCAATCAGCCAAACCATCTGATCTTTTTCTTCTGTAGACCACAAAAGGCATCATTCACTTTCATTGCATGTTTTTCATACAGTGGAAGTGAATGATGACTTCAGCTGTCAGACTCTATCCTACCACAGAAGAAGATCAAACTGATTTAAAACAACATGGGGGTAAAAATTATGAATTTACATTTTGAGGTAAACTGTCCTTATAAGTCATGTCAAATATGGGAATCAGGATAATATATATTAAACACACCTGTTAAATATAGATTATACACAGCAAAGTTTGGTTGTATTATTAACACCCACACAATCATGTTTAGCTGGTGTTGTATTTGTTGTACAGGTGTTCAGTGTACAAGTGTTCATTTGTTGTACAAATGCTCAGTGTACCTTTATTTTTTCACCATATAAACACCCACCACCTTTCTCACAAACGTGACACACATGATGTGCTTCGCAGACAATCTAAACAGAAAGTGTGAGTAAAATGTAGAGAAGATAACAACGCTGTAAGAACTACAAAGATGTAGTAGAATTAATACCTTTTTCCATTTAGAATGATTGTATCATTTGGCAGACGTCTAATGAGGGACGGCAGTAACAATTGATGTATTTTTGTTTCTAAACAGTATGAAATAATCGTGAATGGAATCATTATCAAATAGATAGATTTGGAACAAGAAATGTTGCAGACAGGTGCAATATGGTGCACATTAGTGTAATATGAGGCATCAATATAATTGGGGCAAATTTGTATAATATAAGCACAAATATAATATAAACACAGCATAATATTATATATTAGGTAAATTAATAGTAAGCTGATGCTTCTTGCTTAATCACTATTTATTTCATGGATGTTTGCCCTATGTAGGTGTTCTCTTGTGTTATATCTCTTGTGTTATATTTCTGACAACCGTTTGGATATTGAAGAGGATTCTTAAAAACAGCACTTTGAGATTATTCACAGTATGCTAAAACTTTTTAATGAATAATGGATTTTGAATGAATCTTAATCATAATGTTTAATGAGAAAATAAGAAGCGTGTGTAAATAGAGGGAGCTCATTATTATAACAACATCCCAAAGCAGCCCACACTGTAATAAGAAGTACAGGTTCTAGCCTTTGAGGATTAGTAATTATGTTAATGAAATGCTAATATCCAGCACAGCCGGACCAGCAGCTGATCAGACCTTATTTTATTCTGCCTGTAAATCCCTGGTGATACGGTTGATGAGGTACAGGGGAGAACATGGGTGTTAAACGGATTCCACATTTACCCATCCCGACCACACTTTAAATAACAAAGCCCACTGAAGATTAAACTGCAGCATCAGCCTGATTTTAGATTATGCCGTAGGCCTGCTGGACATCTCTATAGCGCTAATGGGGAAACAGTGTTTTATTGGGATTCGCTGCTAACTATGAAAATATATTAAAATATCAAAGCGCTAACACGAGAATGGAACAAAATAATTCACACATGTGCATTACGGAAAAGGTCACTTAGCACAAAACAGAGCACACGAGTTAGGTCGTTTGTTTGCACCCTATACAGCACAGTGGGGAGCTTTATCGTTCATTCTGTGTTGGGCCTTAAGTTGGCAGTTGCACACTGCATGCTGGCAATGAGTCTTGTGTTGTTTCTTAATACCAAAATAACACAGGGTAGCTCATGAGCACACACAAAATTGGCTCCTGTACAATGAGATAATGAATGTACACATCATACTATAACTAGCAGATCCCACAGTTTATATGTAGTATTAGTGAGAGGGGGAGTGAAACAGACCTCATAAAACAACTCCTGTTTGACTCACATAATCCTGTGAGAGGAGTGAGTCTTCCTCTCACTGTGTTCATGGTCATCTACAGTCCAGACGCATCCGTCAGTCCTCACAGCCAATTTAAAGAGTCGCCGCACAGCCCCTCATTACTTACATTTTATTACAGGAAACAATGACACTGAAGCAGAGTTCTGTCTGTATCATTACAAATGTAAACATTTATTATATTTCTGCTGTAAGCTAATGTAACAATTGTGTATTGGGTGAAAATATAGCAAGTATATTGCATAACAACATAGCACATACACGTCTCTTATTGTTATTAAGTGATTCATTTTCACCCTGAAGTGTTTTTAACATCGTTCTGTGTGGTGTATGTGGTTAAATCAAATCCTATAGGGTCATCACATATATGATTTGGTTAGATTCTGTAAATATAACAGGTACTAGTTAAGCTTACACTTTCATTCTTTCATATTTCATAAATTGTAATAATTCATATTTGACCATTGTGTGTGTGTCCTTTGTGTGTAAAAAATTACTGTAAAATTACTAAAATATTACTGGAAAATTACCATAAAAAACACTATTAAAATTAATTATTATTGTTCATTATTAATAATTTTATACTGTAATATTTTACTGATTGCATTGTAAAGATGGAGTTCCAGGAGGGCTTATATTTCACATAATGTCACTGGAATGTTTTACTGTATCATTATGGTGGTTTATGTTTGCTACATAGAATTACAATTTTGTGGTTCGCAATACTATGACCAAGATATTTTCATTGGCATCTGTATATATGATATATATTAAAAACGTTTTTAATTATATTACATATGTTGCATTATATACAGGCACTACATTAGTATAATTTTTAACTTATAGCCTTTCTACATTAAGTGCCTATGTGTTACCCTGCTGCTCTCCTCGCCAATGCTGTATTAAAATGGATGTTTGGTTTGCATATGCTGGCTGTATTTGCATTGAAAATGACTTGGCCCAGGTTTCCTTATTATCTGCCAAAAGCATCAGTTGCTATAATTTAGATGAGGTCACCTGCTCTGTTCTGTCTTCACCTTTGATTTAGCAGTGTATGAAAACGTTGACTGTTCCATTTTCATCTAGAACAATTTAAACATGGATAGATACATTTGTAAGAAAAGAAATTCTGATAGACACAGATCAGTGCTTTGGTTTTGTGCGGTTGTGCGTTTGTGGCTTATATGAAGAAAATATCAAACAGTAAAACGAAACAATAGATCTGTTTAGCTATTATGGCAACTTTACGCTTATGACAACTTTAAAACAAAACAGTTTCTGTAACTTTACAAATATGACTAAAGCTTTGTGACATGTTTAATGTGTGTTTTGGGGTCTCGCTTCAGTCAGAAGGTGTAAAAAAAACAGCAGGAAGGTCTGTAGTCACATGCGTGCCTGTACCTGTTCCAGCGCAGCTTGTAAACCTAACGCAAACACTGTGTGTGTCTGTGTGCGTGCACGTGTGACGCTGATGACTAAGACTAGCTATAAGTTATCACGCTTCACAGCAGCTGCTGGGGCACAGCAATAGTTAAACGTTGACTAACCTCAATTCAGACTTTATCAGCACAAGTTACAGCTAAAGCAACATAAGGAAGCGTATCTTCTGAACTCGCTGGAAATCTGTTGGTGTGAAAACACTGATTTTTCTTGTAAGGTTCTTGTTCCCGCTGGAAGAAGTGGAAAGCAGCTCATTTCATATAAACAAATACAGGTGAGAGCAGACAAAAGAAGCCTTTGTGAGTGTGTTTACATCTGCTGCGGGATAGACTAACAGTACAATCACCTTGTATGCTTTTGTTTATGTGTGAATGTTCTTCCTCTGTTTTATTTTAAAGTATTAGTTCCATACTGCTAGACCTATAAAAGAGAGGTTTGAGTTCTATATAAGAACATATCATTTTGTGCTTATATATATTTGTGTGTGTGTGTGTGTGTGTGTGTGTGTGCGCGTGTGTGTCCGTGTGTGTGTGTAAATGGGTTCTATACTGCCTCGCTCTTTGTGTGTCTGTTGATTGTATCATTATCTTGTCATGATAGTTATTATCCTACTGTATAAGAAAATTGTGTCCTGTACTGTAGCACTCTCTGTGTGCGCGTCACAGCCTGGAGGTATCAGTGTTATATCCTGCTCCTGGCTGTACGCAGGTGCTGATCCTGAGGAATCAGTGAGAGGTGGGCTATACAGCCCCCTGATTCACTGCCCTGTTCACATGTAACATAAAAACTTCCGCTGCTAGATACGTTTGATTCACAACAAGTATTTTATTACAGTGTGTCTTACTGCGTCCCTCTCAACATGGTCTGTCATTATTTTTATTGCTCTCTTATTTTTGTCCTCCTCAGTTCTTTCTTTTTCTCTGTGTTTGGGATTTGAAGTCCTTGACGAAGGATGGGAAGTCTTAGACCTTATATTTTCATCAAATGCATATTCATTATGTAGTTGTATGTGGTGGTTTTGTGAAATACGTCCCCTTCTGCATGTGGGTATTTTTCATTATAAATTCATGTTTCAGTTTCCTTACATAATGAGCAAGCAATATATGTATTTATATTAAAACCAATCATCAAAGGTTACATTAAAATGTATCTGGACTGTAGGGCAAACACCATAGTGTGTTTTATGTTTAACTCATCAGTTATATTCTGATACATGATTGTGTTATTTTGCAGATACACAGCATCATGTATTACATACTAAAAATGCAGCTAATGTATTGTTTGGCAATTGTTTAGCATGACTAAACAAAAAAAAGTGTTCATTGAAAGGCAGGTCGGTTCATGCACCTCCAATTATGAGATAATGATGTTTAATACAAAAGAAAGTCAGTGTTTAATGTGGAAAAATATGCATTTTAAAATGAATTCAGCTTTAAAATATTCATTGTGTGTTTATTAATTATTTTATTAATCATCTCTTTTTCTAGAAAGCAGTGACTTTTAATGAGTGCTGCTTGACTCAGATGACTAACTTAAATCAAATAAATAAAACACTGAAACGTAATATGTAATATAATATGTAAGGTAATATAATCATGCATCAACAATTTAAGTGTTTTAGAACACATGTACAGTATACAATATACAAATGAATATGTCTTCATTACATCATTATTCTGTTTCTATGAGGTCACATTGGATTACTTGTAATTTGTTAATTGCAGTGACAATAAGAAGCTCATTACCATCTCAGTATTTTTCTAATTGTGTTAGAAATGAATTATGCATTCGCACCCGCTGACTGACAAAGACACACACTCTCTAGTTTTAGCACTATTCCCTGTGGATAACACAAGAATTGAACTTTTTCTGCACTATTATGCTACAAAAAAATCCTAGCAGATAACAATAAAACAATTATGTTGTTATGATTCTGTGCCTAGTTACAAATGTGCTGTTGAAGACTTCAGGCAGTGGAATGTGTTTTGTTTACATGGAAAAGAGTGTATTCAAATCACTTATGTTCTTCTCTGCCCATCATAAACACCATCAGTCCTTGTGAAGGGGACTTTTGCCTGTGCTTTAAGGTTTGTCTGTCAGTCAAAGAGAGAGGCTTTAATCCTGGGCTTCTGTGTTGTGAGGTGTTTATAAACACTGGATTGAAGACTCTACCTGGTGGGCCTTTGGACATGATAATAAACCTCAGTACAATTAAGAGCAATAGTCTAGTGGTCAGGACAAATAGTCATAGTGGTAATGTACTGTGTAATGCACTGTACTAATTTAATGTAATTGGTGAAAACTGTAGGATTTGATAAGATTTAATGCTGACAAGTGAATTTAGAATTATTTGAAAACAAGGATCTCAATTACTTCTGTTTATCCTTTAAGTGCGTTTAGTAAATTTTTAAAATGTCCTATCCCCATTCTAAAGTGATTCTGCCATCTGCTGGCCAAATGAACTTTGGTTTCTTAAAAATGTCTTTATCTTGGCAGTTGTCCACTGGTAATATTAGTAAAAAATATTACTATAAAATGTCTTTTTTACATGGTATGTCCTGTTCATATAATTTAGCCTGTATCAACAAAGTGAAACAACAATGTCTATAACCTCAAATGTTTTTATTTGTCTGAATGTCTAGACGAAAGTGGCCAGCCCATCTGTAACCAGTGCAAGCCGGAGTACCAGGGTCCTAACTGTGAGCAGTGCAGCGATGGTTTCTACAATGCAGACAGCATCTGCCTGCCCTGTAACTGCAGTGGGAACACAGACCCCCGCAAACCTCAGATCTGCGACCCAGAGACGGGTCACTGTCTGAGCTGCATCAACAACACTACAGGCCCTCACTGCGAGCGATGCATGGACGGCTTCACGGGGGACGCGCTTGCCAAGAACTGCACTCCTACAGGTGAGAGTCAGAACCAGCTCAGGAAATTAGCCTGAGATCATGTGAGTAAAACTTCTTAGACTCTTTCAAACTAAGTGGTGCTGGTTCATGTGTCTGAGGCAGTGTGTGGCTCCAATGTGAAACATTTCCTAAACCTGACCCTTGTTTTCTCTATTTTGAATGCTAAATGAGGATTTCACTGATTTATGTTTTTAAAAGTAAACTGTTGTTGTCCTGTTGCCCTACTATTTTGGATTGTTTTTATCAGTGTCTCTTGTGTTTGTACATTTTCCTTATTCTACAGCTGTGTTGAGTGAACTATTATTTTAAAATTAATTATATTACTAAAAAAATAATAAAATAGTTAACCTAAACTTTTCACAGGTAGTGTATATGATTCCCACAGCCAAACATGTCTTTGTTAACGTGTTAATTTTAGGATAATTTATTTTTACTAACTAACTATTTTTAATGTCAGTCACAGGCTGCTTTTAATACAGTGAAAGTCAGACGTTGACTAATAAAATGTAAAGCAGTTACATAACACCAGGGTTGTTTATGTGTGAAGGGACTGTGGTTTTAAAAGACAGGGTGAGAGGAAATGTTACAGAATGACTCATGGCGGATCAGCTCTCTGACTGTAAGCTGTTGATTGTATCGGTGTTGTACTGTAGCGTAGTCACATAGTATTTTCCCTCAGCCTGCCAAACACTGAGCGAAGACCACAGGGTGAATGTATGAGGGGAGAAAACATTGATTTATCACATCAGCAGGTTGGCCAAACCACACTCTCCTTTCGTCAATCTTTCCGCTCAGCCAGCAGGAATAAATCCTTTTCTTCCAGCCTGTGTTTGAACTGTTTGATTATATTTGTAACATTTTCAAGTATGTACATTTGTCTCACTAAAGAAGCTATAAATGGAAGTAATACTGACCACAAACAATGCTCAAATTAGGCTTTCCCACAATGCACTTGTTTTCGTGGGTGAACAGTCGAGATAGAATTTCAGTGCTAAAGAACAGTCTGAAGGTACTGTTCTACTGAACAGCTGGAATTATTTTAGTCTGTTAAGTTTTATACAGTGTTTGATGTCTGTTTTCTACATTGCATTAGATCTCTGCTTCACATGTGACTGTCTTGTTGCTCTCACCTTTTCAGCTTCCTTTTCTCTTACTTTCACTTACGTCACCTCTCTCACTCTTTTTTTGCCTTCTAACTTTCATGTACTATATAACCTCTATGGCGTATGCTAACATAGTGCTTCTGTTATAGTTTATTTCAGTGTGGAATCTAATGCAATAATGTGTTGCCTGTTTAAAAATGCATGAGTGAAAGTTCTTGAGACACAGCAGTTTAGCTATAATATCGTTTCTCAGAGGTTACGATTCTAGACAAAGAATTCAGCATTTTAATGGAATTATATGCATAAAATATTAAAGTTTTACTCTGCTGTTTTATCTGTTTATTCTTATAAAACAATAAAATAACTTGCTGGTCTCCTGCTCCACCTTATCTATTGTAATCCAGTAATATTGATGAAGTGTGTGTATGTCGTAAGGAAGGAGGGTGTGATTTAGAGAAAGGGGTGTGTCTAATTCAGTGACACGCCCTGCAGAACTCTGCCGAAAAGAACTTGTATTTGTTGTGCTGAATAATTTCTTACTGTCTCTCCCTCTGTCTATATCTATATCTGCCGGTCCATAGTGGTCCACACCACTCCTTCTACCACTACCCACTGGTTTCACTACACCACCATGACCTCCAGCCCCAATGCAACAACCCAAATCACCACCTCCATTCTGCTGACAAGCCTGGGCAGCTCAACTCCCAACACCACCACTGCAACAGTGACTCCGCTTCCATGGAACCAGTTCAACATCATCGTCCTGGCTGTCATCATCATAGTGGTGGTGGCTCTGATGGCGGTGGTGGGTGGCGTGTACACGTACAGAGAGTACCAGAACCGCAAGCTGAACGCCCCCTTCTGGACCATTGAGCTGAAGGAGGACAACATAAGCTTCAGCAGTTATCACGATAGCCTTCCGAACGCTGATGTGTCAGTGCTTTTAGAAGATGAGGTGAACGAAATGGGAAATGGACAACTTGCTTTAACCGGCCCTGGTGGTTTGTATAAGGTGTAACTGAAGCCTGTCTGGAACTTTATTGGATGAAGAGGAGGCAGTTGCTGGACCCATGGATTCGTGGACCTTATCTTTGTTTTATTTTATGATGTTCAACAAACAGGGCCTGGAGTCCTTACATACAGTCAGACACAAAAATAGAACAGGAGAGAAAAGACAAAGGACATCAGATTTGATTCCCAACTGTTGGATACCTTTGGAGACTCTGCTGTCTTGCTATGAAGAAATGGCCAGAGACAGTGTGACAGAATTCTATAGACTAAGGCATGTTTGAGATGTGATTGCAATACAAAACAAACACAATAAGATGTGCATGTTTCATCACTCATGCTGTTTCACATGGATAACTCATTGAGACGCGTTTGCTTTATTAATATTGTTTGCACATTTTAATGCAGAGACATGCCAATGCTGACATGCATACTAGGCAAGTACACCCATTCACCTTTTCCCTTTGTAAATGCTGAGGATTTTTAAAAACACAGGATTTTAAATGCGCATAACGCGCCATTATAATGTTGCCGCAACACATGGACGTCATGCACACGTGCGATTACACCTGCATGGCTTTAGGGGGCAGCATTACACAGGCTAAAAAACAGAGCGGGCCTATAAATGATTCAGTGAAAGACATAATACTGACTGACAGATGCTGAATGGTTTAAACATTCATTTACATTTTTTTGTCGGGCGCTTTCTTACCAAAGCGAATTACACGATTTGTTTTTAGGCCAAAGAGGATCCATGTGTCAGTTTTGAAGGAACAGACTGTGACAAATTCATGTCACAGTTTTGTATCAACAAAGTGGATTTAGACTGTTTCATGTACTTTGGCATTTTACTTTATTTTCCCCTCAATCCGCTTATTCTTCATGACTAATCATCCGCGCCTGTTGCAGGGTCAAGTACTGCGTGGACTCAACAGTGTGTTGCATTTGTAAAGCAGTTTGCTTGGTAGAGCTTAACAATTCGGTTTATTTATTTGGATGGACCTCTTTATCAGACTGATGGCTTTAAATCGCCGGGTCAGTCTGGCACCGTTACAAAGCAACGGAACAAATGTGGTACAATAATTAAGTCATTTATGTTGTTTCAGTCTAACAGCCTTACCACACAGATCAATCACTGCCTTTGTGTAGCACAGGCTGAAACAAGTTCACAAAGAGATTCAGTGAATATGTGCACATGAATGTGTGTGTGGGTGTGTGTGTGGGTGCTGCAAATGTAAATTATTATATGACTGAGTGTATCATATGGAAGAGTAACAAACTTCATGTCACTCAGTAGAACGGATAAGGAAAACATGTAAAAGGTGTATAAGAATGTGAAATGTATAATCCATATTTACAAGTAAATGCCCCAAGTAAAAAGCAATAGTTTGTCTATAGCTAGAACTCCTGCACATTTAATTCTACAGTCCTTAAGCTAATGTCAGCGGTGGTGTGTTAATGTGAAATAATGTAAATATTATATGTACAGAATGGCTCTGACAAGGCTGCTATCAAATTTAAAGGTGGCAAAAAGAAACCAGGTAAATTGTTTCGTTTTTGTGTCCAGCATACACACACCCACATAGTTTTAATGGTGGCTAAATGTCACAGTCACAGGCCATTGAATTATGAATTGTGCAGTATGTATGGTGCACTATGATCACAAATCAACTAACCCTGTCAAAGATTTCAATAAAAGCAGGTTTACTATGCAGTGTGTCATGTTTGTTTTGTTTTGTATTTATTGAGGGAGAAAACAATCACTGCAGTTAGCATCAAAAGTTGATTAAGTTTTTGGCAATAGTTATCAAATTCAATACAGTTTTATTTATATAACGAAATTACAATATCACATTTTTTCAGAGCAGCTTTACATATAATACTGTGATATATAAAAAAAACACAGATAAACTTATCAAACATTTTTAATGCATAATACATGGTATTGTTAATATTATGCGCAGTTTGTATGAATGAAACTGATTTGGGAAACTATGTTTGTAGTTGGTTTATGATGGAACCAAAAAAACAAGAAAAAAAACATTTGACTATTAATTTGAATACATTGGAAATACCTGTCATTACATGGGTCTGTGAGAGGATAATATATTAAAGGTTTTGTTTGCACTTAAATTATAACATGAATATTCTGTGTAGGCTATTTTCATTATACATTGTCCTCTTTAGATATAGATATATTTATTTCTAATATTTTTGTGTTCCTTCAGTGAGACCACAAAACATTGAACAAAGCTAAAACGTTACTTTTTTGCATGTACTGTAAAACCTTTATTGCTCACACCAGTTTCTTTATTTCTGTTCAGTATAATCATCACTTTCGTTTAACCATGTGTTTCACCTTGTATTTCTGATGAGATCATCCTCGCAAGAAGGGCCGGTAAACTAAGTGAGAGTTGTTTTGTTGAATTGCTTTGTGTTCATACAGCATTTAAGAAGCACTTTAACAGCATTTGATGATGCAATGGAAAACTTTTATGGTTTAAGCAACAAGTTATGTTATAGTGAATGACAAATATTTGCCATAAGAGATCATAATCTATGATCCTGTTTGGTCTTGTCAAATTTATCTTTGGCAGACAGGTCAGACCATAAATTTTGCTCATACATTTTCAGTAAACATAAACATTTGCTCATAAATTTTAAGTACAAAAATGAAGGTTTCCTTAAAAATTAGGTTTTTAAAAGATAATTTGTAGAGGTTATTTGTAGAGGTTTTATTTTGCAAAAAAGGTTCTACAACCTATAAAAAGGTTAGAAAAAAATAGGTCTTGACTAAAAAAAATACTTAATTAGATAACATAGAAGAACCATTTGTTGCCCCAAAAGAACCATTCAGTCAAAGGTTCCTAATAGAACCATTTCTTTTTTATCTTTCAAGTCCAAAGAACACTTTTCCACTACACAGTTCCTTCTCTGTGAAATGGTAAGGTTCTACAGATGTTACAGGTTCTTCATGGAACCATGCAGCCAAAAATGGTTCTTTATGGAATTGTGAAGCACCTGCCAACAATTGAAGAAATGCTATGAAGTTCCCTCTGCCTGTTTGCACTTGAAGTATTGCAATTGGAATATCAAAGGCATGTGCTATTTATTTCCAGTTTCTGTAAGGCTGGTTAAAAGTCAAAAAGCTGGTTATCCTGATAGCAATCACAAAGTGGTCCCAATATATCTGTTTAAGTTTTGTGGTATGTACCGGCACACAAATTTTTTATCCAATCATTGCATTCAGTCTGAATATATACATACAAAATACAAAATTTCAAGTAAATATAGTAGTATTTAATAATTATAATAAACAGGGATACAATCATCACTTTGTATAGCAAACCGAATGATATTTGTCTTTCAATCATATTGTATGCATGACCCAAATGATGTTATTACTTGCCAAAATTTTAAAGCCTGTAAACTTAAACATAGAATTGTGGCTAAATGCTATGCTGGTTTTTGTAATTAAATTTGTTTTACTATTAGTTTTTCACTACAATGAACTGTGAATGATATTTTATGTTAAATTATGATACATTTGATGATCATATGATACATTATCATACATGAAAAAACATGTAATTTGTCCCTCTAAAATAATATCACCAAAGTTTTCAGGATTTGAGGAATGTTATAAGAACAAATGATGTGAATGAACAGCAATGCAAGCTAGCCACAATTTAATTACATCCTTTTTTATAGGTCAATGTATTTACTGCTGCTTTATACTGTAAACTAGCATCAACATGGTGATAAAAAAATGTGTTAGCCGAGCTTTTTAATAAAAAAATTAACCTTTGGAATCATCAACCCGTAAATTTATGTGCATGTAATTACACCCCTGCACTTGTGACTTGCTTACACATGAAAAACAGGTTGATGTCTCATTCAGAAATGTCATGTGGGAATAAGATGAAATGTACTGTTTTGTTGATTTTGTAAACAGTGACAAACAACAATTTGTCACTGATCTCCTGTCCCAGTTTAGCACTGCAAATTTCCATTTGCTAATAGAGAGACCGAGAAGTGGAAACTTACTGAACTGAGAATCTTTTCTGTGCTTCTCTTGTCTTCCTGTAAAGGCTGCAGCTGTGACACACAGATTCTGGTTTTCTTATCGAGATCTTCCTTAATCCCACAAATCTTGGTGTGACACTGAAAACCCAAAAGTTTATGAGAACATCAGGACATTTTGACTGTATGCAGAGCCTGGTGTAGATATACAAATCCCGCCCACACACTTTCTGTTTTAGTGTTGTGCTTTATTATCCCTGATAAGTAAATAAAGATGATCATCGGTAGTTTATTCTTTAAAATCATAACATGAAACATGTTCTTACTACTAAATAGTCTTGTGGCCTCACCATTTAAATTAACCAGAATGCATCACACCGAAAATCAACAACGCTTAGCCAACAATGTGAGCGCTGACGAGTGGAATGTTATGTCATTGTGGCAACATGGACTCCTGTAAGCCTTGAAAATGGAAGCCATTTGTGGGCATTTTGCTTTGATTAAATTCGGAAAATTTACAGTGTAAATGGGGTAACCGATAAATGAGTCACATTAAAAAAATATTCCTGGAAAAGCAATCTGTGACTGAATCAACAGTGAGCATCAGATGTTTAATGACTCGTTGCAGGTCCCTGAAAAACTTAGCAAAACTTTAACATGCCCAACACGTCAACACTTTTGCTGTTGCATCTGCTAACACCCACATCCAATGGGCACACGTACATATACATGTGTGGTGACTTTGATTATATAATTGATCACAGATATCTTATAATTTCCTGCCAACAATACAAGGGAAATACCTTGTGATAGGTGGTCTCTAAAGTGCTTGTCATCTCCTTGTGTCTTTAAAGTGTCCTTTTCATCTAGAATGGCTATTGTTAGGACAAGTTAGGACTTGTTGAGCAAACAGTGGTTAGACCATTTGTGCAGAATAATACTGTTCACTTGTTTTAAAGGCAATTCAACTCAACTAATATACATTAAGGTTTTTTAAAGTTGAGGGTTTTACTATTAAAAGAGCTTAGAAATCTGCCGAGAAGAGTTTAGACTGAGAGTTTAGAAAGGCTGTGTGCATCTTTTATCTAGGACTAGTGAACGCAGATTTTTCACTGTTGCCAGTGATAACATCCACCCTCGTGTTACCCACAGGTGACACGGGGTTAATATTTTAAGCGTGGGAGACCCATATCTCATTACAGTCGACTACTTCATGTGATCAAATAGGCGCTTCGTTGTGAGAGCGTTTATTTCAGCCTCTCGCGACGCAGGCATGGAGACAGCGCGCACAGGCAAAGGACATTTCATCTGGACATCTGTAGCTTTCGTTGTTGTTTTACTTGCATCCTGCTTAACATACGTCTTCGTGTCGAAGGTAAATATACCCAGATTTGCAGACTTAGGCTTTTTTCAAACATATTTTAATTCTTTACAAAGGCTATTTATTTAAGCGCCCGGTTACTGTGGGAAAATGCTTGCAAATGTTCGAGTTGTAGTTATTTACTAACATAACTTATATATTTTTATAGATTTATTAACCAGTACTGCGTTGATCAGGATAAAGACGATTCGTACTGCGCCTAGTACGCCTAGAACAGGTTGAATTGGATATAAAAAAAATCATTTAACCATATGATCTTAAGTTTACAGATCTAGCAGTTGCTGATTTTGATAGTTGTTTTCTAGCTGAAGGCGTTAGATGCGTTAGATTGTAACTCATCTGGACCGCGTTACAGGAGGCGTGTTTGTAAATACTTGCATTTGCACATGCATTTGCGCCAACTACGCTATTTACGTAGTAGGCTTGCTCCCTGCTTTTGTGCAAACCGCATTCTACGCATTATACGACATAATGATATGACTTTCCGTAACTTCCACAGGTGTCAACATGCCAAATCGTCAGTGGTAAGTTTGTGTTATTTGGGTAACGTATATTCAACGTTTATGTCTGAATTTGTCTTCATCGTTAAATGCATATTTGTAAATGGTAACCAGACAGCTAAATGCTTTTTGTTTTCCTCCAGCTCCTTTTTTATTTAATCTGACAGCCACCGCGATGGAAAGTACGTCCGGGCGTCTGTCCTCTCGAGAACATTGGCTTTTGAAAGGTGACTGGTTGCACATTTTCTAAATACAATAAACTGAAACGGAATGCATGAACTCTATGCATTTATCAACTTTTGTGATAAAATGTGAACACTTTATCCTTTTCTGACTCCAGAGTGTGAAGATAATTCGTGCATTCGTGTATTTGAGCCTTATTTTGTGTTGTTAGCTCAAAGATGCAGTCGCACAGACGGTCGTCTGATCTGGGTGGACGAATGGGAGCACAACAGGAATGAAAGTGAAACTATACTGGATGACAACAACAAGTGGATTGTCATTCGAGAGAAGGGCGTTTACTTGTTCTACATACAGGCCAACTTCAGGCTGAAAGCTCAGGTCAACAGCAGCTCCACTATAGACCTCAAACTTCTCGTGGAATTCGATTATGGTGAAGATACGCAGCTTTTTGCGGCTGCACATGACACTCAGGTGGTGAAAAGCAACCTGGAGCAAGATGCAAAGCTCATTACGTTTCTCAAGATGGACATGAACCCATCGAATCGGTTATCAGTAAAAGCATTTCCAAGCGATGCGGTGGACGACAGCGTGAGGCCGTTCTCCACCTTTGTTACTCTCATAAAATGGTCAGATGAGTGGTAGATAGTAAAGCACAGATTACAATACTGCATAGTTGACGTACAGCCCAGATGAAATGCTGACAATTCTTACCACATTTTTACAGTCACTGTTGTTGCAGTTTATAGCTTTGTTAATTGTGAAATTTCAGTATTTATAAATCCTTCCAGCTGTTCAACTAGGAAATGCTAGTTGACATTAACAGCTGTGTGGGGGTTGTGATACTGTCTTGGTGTTTTTTCCTTTATTTTTTTTTTCAAAACTTTAAGATCACATCTCTTGGTCTTCTCAGAAGCATGACACATTTTCCTTTCAAGTGATATATGTGAGTGAGGTTTGTTTTGTTTCAGTTTTCAATGAGTCAAGATGAGAATGAGCCCAATGTACTTTGCAATTAGTACATAAAGGATGTGATCAGTGCTAGCAGAAATCACAAACAGCACTATTGTAATACTTAGGAAGTGGATACATTTCAATGAAAATGTATCTTGGTATACAAACAGATAGTATTTAATCATCGACAGCTGAATGTAGAATCCTCAAGTCACGTACAGTTTTTATTCAGAGCCAATTATTTAAATCAGTTGTATCTTATAAATAACATAGGGCTATAATTTATTTACATAAAATCTGCAGGTTTTTTAAAGAACTTTTTTCATTCTTTCTGTTAGATATAGTTTTTTTACTTAGGTTATCTACTTAGGCTATTGATAGTGAGTTTTTTAGCATGTCTCCCTAAATGTCAGGTCCTTTTCATTAAATATAGTAGTTAATTTTCCATCTTTATAGATACATTGACTATGTTTTTACTGTTTTTAAATATATAAACAATCTTATATTTATATTTAATATATATTTTGATTATTAAATACTGTAAATATGATATATTTTATTTAAACGATTAATTATTAATAAAGAAATATGCAGTAGGTCTCTTTGTCTACTCTAAATTATTCCAATGAACTTATTTTTTAAAAATTCAGTCAGTACAATTTTTATGATTGATGTTTAATGAATGGCTACAGCTGAAATGTAGTTGCCATAAGTAAAAATATCTTAAACATAAAACGCATCCTGTTGTTATGTGACTGTACAGTGCAGAAGTTTAGAAAATTGTTTAATGAAAACATTGTTTAATTGTTTTAACTGAACGTTATTAAACTAAGAAAATGTCTATCGTATTAAAGTGCCATATAAGAACAGTCGGTGTCTACGTTAAACAGTAATATAGTGGTAACTACTGCCCTCTTGTGAGCAAAAGAGCATTGATAAGTTATGTCAGAAATGTTGGGGGTTATGTCAGGGTTTCAGTACAATTTGGGCTTCGGAACTAGTAAAACATGGACCAGAGATCATGGACACTCTATATTTCTTTAATATTTCTTTAATATTTCTCTGCTGTGGGTGTTGCACAAAGCAGTAGTTATACAGAGATAGAAATAGGCAGGGATTGACAGATAAACACCAGATGCTACATTTTTGCTAAATATGTCATTGTGTCAAGAGAAGATCATAAATTAACTGCAAGGAAAGCTGTGCTAGTGATAAGCTGTGCTAATAAAACAAGTAATCAACATTCCCTTAAGCCCCAGGTAGATACCCAAAATCCCATATCACCTCCTTCTTTTGAAGGCCTTGAACAGCCGTATGGTCAGAAGAACAAATGACCTCCTCAGCCTATCAGCAGAACACGTCAGTGACAGCAATTTGCACGGTGTGGTCAAATCTCACAAAGTCCTTTACCAGGCCTCCATACTCACTCTCCTGTCCATCCCCACTTTATGCTACAGTTGCAGAATCCTCAAAAAACGTCTGCATGTGGCACAACTTGGCACGAGTATTTGCAGAGGTTGAACAGTAAACAGCAAATAGCCCATCTCCTGTGGGGTGTCTGTGATGCTGACTACAGTGTCTGAGCAGTCTTCTCTCATTCTGACTTTCTGTGGTCACTCTGTTAGGGTCTGTAATCCACCGTCATGTCTGCCCCCTTGACAATCAACAGCAGCCCTAAATGGTGTTAAAAGGCCTGTTTACACCTGATATTACACATGTAAATAGGAATCATGAGCTTGTCCACTCTTGACCACATCCAGAAGTTGAAAATGCATGACCTAATTGCTTTTGTGATGTAGACACTTATGTGGTCAAATGTGCCCAAAGGCTGCCTAGTGCCCTAATGAGTAATCGCTTAAGAATCGGATGAGTGGGTTGGGGTGTGTGGAGGATATCTGGAACCAGCCCTGAGCCACTCAGCCACCCCCTTAAACATATTCAGACATGACTTATTGGTTGTGGTGATGTAATTTGTCTCCTAGGCAACGTGAATCATACTACAGACACAGGATATGTGTATTATAAGAATTGCACCACTTAATTTAGTCTATTTCTGTATTTCTTTTGACGTTTCTAGCTGCAATTCAAACACCCACCCGTGTAAGACCTTCACTCTGAAGTGGCTTAATCAGAAATTATAATAATCATCTATAAACTATATATACAATTATATAAACAGGTGCCACAATAGGACTGTTTTACTACTGTATTTTGTAATACTGCACTTCCTTACATGATTTTTTATTGGCTTGTGATTTTATTGTATTTGTTCTGCCACTTCGTGTAGCACCTGTGTCGCCCTGCAATAAGGAACTTTAAGGTTCACTTTAAAGTTAAGGAACATTGCTTGATAAAATCACACACTGCAAACAAAAACTGAGACAACAGGACATCTAGCAATTCATTAGTGAGAGTGATGAAATTCATGTGGACCTACCCTATGTGTGATGAGTCGTTGGGGGAAAACCAGACCTCTTGCACCTGTAAGATTCGCACCACATATTTCCTTTCACTTTGGCTAGGTTAAAAAACAAATACCTTAAGGGCGCAAAGCACGTGAGCCAAACAGCCTAGTGATGGATTGAAACAATCCAACAAGGACCCAACAATTGGGTTGGGAACCTAAAAGTGATTAAAATGCAATAGCCGAAAAGTGTATTTACCATTCTGGGATTCTAGGGACTTTTTAGGGCATTTTTACAGCGTTGTTTTGTCTTAATAATTTTACGTTATCTAGGAAATTCATTAAGCCACCCTGTGGATATTAGTGGTTAAGAAATATTGCTCTTCTAAATCAGTATATTGTGTACATGCGTTTGGGCACCGGCATGGACCCTGGCAGTTTTAGGGCAGCAGTTACAGGATGATGGTTTTAGGACAGCAGTGCTAGTACTAGGCTAATTGGGACACTATTGCTGTGATAAGTGTCACCCTATATTAGACTGCTGGATAACTCCTGCTAAACGTGTAAATTATTTCAGGTCACAGCTCATAAATTCAACATCAAGGTTCTGAAAAACCTCATTCATTTTCTCTCTAAAGAAATTTAGCGAAATATGGCACGACCTGAGGACGCTAATACGCCTCTTTAAAGCGTCTTGCCACGCCCACTTAAAAATGAACGCTGAAAAATTGTCAACGCTGTGAGTTTGGACGTCATACCACTTGCATACGCATTAAAAGTATATTTAAACTTAACACACGTTTAAACTTAAACACACATTTGTTGCTACTTGCTAAACCGAGCGATATGAGCGCACCCACTTTTCTACGATATTATGACTCTTTTAAAAACTTGTTATTTTGTCTATTTCGGTTATTTGAACTAAACTTTAGTTTATTTTGTTGATTTAATTTAGTGATACTGTAGGTACGGATGACAAATCCGTCTTGGCACCTGTTTTCTAAAGGCCACATCTAAACAGGTCCTAAAACGCTCTTATAGGTAGGAGGGAACGCAAACGGGGCGGTGTTTTGTGAAACCACCGCGTGCGTATAAATCCACCGGCTCCAGAGAAGCCCGCAGTTTCGCTTGACGGTGTAAATTTGGTTGCGGCACGAATAAATGACTCCAGAGGAAACCCTCGACGTTACTGCGGAGCAGGAAAACATGATGCAAGTTTTGGCGCTGCATTGTGAAACCATGAAGCGCCAGGAGACGCGGCATCGGCTGGCTACTGCGTTCCTTTTTGCAGCTTTCCTTGCAACACTGGCGTGGATACAATTTCATGGACAAACAATGGTAAAAAAAACAAGTTATTTTACATGTTATTTTAACAAAACGATGTTGCTTAGAACTTAAAAAGGCGTCAATGTGGATTGTCATTTTCCCCATGTGTTAGGATGAATTTTCACGCCCTCGCTCTGAAGCTTTGAGTACCGAGAGGAGATTTGCCGAAAGAGTCTCTGTTGGTCTTAGAGGTAAGTGTGATCGTGACCTCAAGTTTCCTTAGACACTTCTGTCTTATACTTTAACAGTGGACTGAACCAACAAAAGCTATAGAGACGCTCTTTAGGTGTTATGTAATGAGAGGGCAATATTCTAATACATTTGTATGTGTGAACATATATTTGTGCTCCAGTGTCAAGTGATACAGTTTGCACATGTGTTTTGTATGTGAAAAAGCTGTATGGTTGAGCTTGATAAAGATTTTAATGTTAAGAATTCATGTTCTCTCTCTTATAGCTGCTAAATGCATAACTGGAGATCAGATCATAGAGTGGATCCAGATCAGTGATGACATTGAGGACCAAAACTTCATTTTGACAAACAACTCTGTTCTCAGTGTCTTACAAAAGGGCCTTTACTTGATCAATCTAAGGATGTCGTACCGCACAGTCAATCAGTGTCAGCCTGGAGACAAAGTTATTTTAGACGTGCAAGTCACACAGAAGAATAGCAACTATTTAAAGGAAATAGATGTTATAACTGGCATAGAGAGCATGAACTGTACAAATTATTGGCTGCAATCGATGACTTTAAATAAAGTTATCCTGCTGGAGGCTGGCACTGCGCTCAGGGTGAAAATTAGCTCAAAAACGTGTACATTTGTCAATTGGGCCAGAAGTCATTTGGATGTTACTTACCTGTAGTAACTTGCCATCCAATTAATCTTTACTACACAATGGCGTTAATGCACTAATGTTTCTCAGTTATGTTTTGTTACATATTATGTAGGTACTTAAACTTAAAGTTTGGGCTTACTGTACCTTTGTGAAATTGGAAACAACTTTATATTTATTACATAATATTTTATTATTTAGTTTATTTTTATTAAAATGGAGCGTTTTTAAAAGGTTAACTTAACCAAATTTTTAAAAGTGTTATTTTTAATAACATTTAAATGGCTGCCTGTGTGTAGGGCTATAGAGCATCCACAGAAAAAGCAGTTTCAGAATACAGTGAGGAAATGTCACTATTGTTATTGGTCAAATTGCACCAGTGTTTATAGCAGGTTGAACTGTGTACGTTTTATTTTAAAACTTTTGTGCATTGATGAACTTTTTCATGAACAATTTTGATGTCGTTCTTTTGATTTTAAAAATCAGAACATGTAAACGTTTGCTTTAAAACAATTATTTTCTTGGTAATAAGATAAACCCATCTTATTGACTCAGCCCCTAGGTGGCAATTTTATGCATGAAATGCAATCGTACTTCTGTAGTTATGTGGTTTTGTATTAAAATCTAATTAAAGAAATGAAAGAACTAAAGTTGTTTCTACCATTTGTTTATATAAATTATGGCTGACAGATGTAGTTTGATTCCGACTTTTGATTCAGAATCAAATTTTGCATAATGGTGCAGGTTTTAGATTTTGTCTTCCAAAAATGCAACATTCTTGTTTCATAATGCTAATAAGCCCAATAAGATATAAAACTGGTGCTTTTGATTAACACTAATTTATTTATTTAGAGCGTTAAATGTCAGTTTGTTAAGGTTAGGAATTAGAGAAATTAAAAAAAAATGTGTAAACAAAGTTATGACCTTTATTTTATGGTGATTAGTGGGGTAATGCTAATTTGTAATGAAAATAAATTGGCATTAATTTGGAAGAATGGGGTAATGCTAATTGCTACTTTGATTAAGTACAAGCATTAAAAAATATTTCTAAAAGATAATAAATAAAAAAGATAATAAATTTCACATCCATCTCACCTACGGTGAACTACACCGTTTACACTAACTTTTGAGGTTTTCCTTGTTAAGCATTAGTAACCAGAGACGACCCAAAGGTCTCCGTAACCTGAAGGTTAGTGATGAAAATTAAACACAAAGCGTTGGGTCTAGTAAAGTGTCATGAAGTGTCAAATCACAGTGTATTAGTGAAAGAGACTAATGGATTATTACCTTGTTTCCTTAAGTGAATCAGTCCTCTTTAAATAGTTCCTGTCTTTTCCAAATTATTTTCTGATTTTTCTGATGCTTACTGTCCTTTTTATATATATACTGCATCATACTAGACAGCTAATATTAAATGCTCACAGGGAGAACTGTCTTGAAATATCATCTCTGATGGAAAGCAATAAAAATCAATGCAATTCAGAAGTTTAAAATGCATTTTTGACATTTATGACATTTACATTTACATTTATTCATTTGGCAGACGCTTTTATCCAAAGCGATTTACAGTGAAATTTGTAAATCATTTAATGTGTTTGCATAACATTTAATCACTTAAAACAAACTATTGGGTTGTTATACATCTATTTACTGGCTTTCTAGTCCAAATAATAAGCAAACAATAGTGGGTATTTTTTCCAGCATGACTCTTCCTGAATAAGTACTATTGTGGACATAAGGCTTCATGTTACTTTTATTCTGGCATTTCGTTTTAAGTTTTGTTTATACCAAATGATTGTTACATTTCCTGGAAATTTGCATCCAATTGCATGACTACCATCGTTCATGAATCAATATTTTGTGTAACAATATGATGATCAAGGCGGATGGACTTACGGTTCGGCTGAAATGGGTTCCAGCTTAAAAAGATGCCCTGTATGCATGTTTATTTTCAGTAATTTCATATGTTCATATATTTTGATATGTTCAGTAATGCTGTTCATTTAATTTATTTAAAGTTTGGCTATTGATCTATTGAGCTGTCTAAGAGATGATGTTATTTAATTAGCTAAATAACCTTAATCATTTGATGTTTACCGCTGTTGAAACCTGTCTGTATTTGACACAATCAGGTACGCATCATAAGGAGCCCACATCTTTCCGAAGGCAACTTTGGACTTGTTTTTTGGAAAGAAGAATTTGCAAAGAATTATGACATAAAGGACAAACAAAGGATCTTTTAAACTGAGATGGATTTTGACAGAAATATACAGCCTTCAGCACGTTAGGTTTGTCTCAAGCAGTTCCTCAAATTGTGAATGAGTAAATTGGGTACGAGTTCAGGCACTGGTAAAGATCCTGTCTTACTACAGACCGTTGGCGATGTTTCACGCATTGTGAAACGTTGCCACTGGCATTTGTCACAAACAGGAAGGATAAATATATTTCTGACAATATTCAAAGTACTAACAGTGTAAAAGTAAATGTGTATATATATATATACACACAAATGTTATGGGAATAAACCAGACAGACCTACAACTTATAAAGATTCTTTAGCCACCGATCCAGTTCACTGAGGTTAAATTTATGATAATGTGACTCACCAATACAAACCCCAAAGCTTGTTTATCTTGCCTTTTCAGTGTATTTTTAGATCTCTTTGATCAGACATCCTTGGGATTATGTAACTGCTTTAGAGCCATGATTGATATATCTATGATAAATGTTCTATTTAAAGTAATTGTTGGGTTGGTACAGCCCGTATGACTCAGGGAGGCCCAGGGAGGCCCACTACTGTCATTGCAAAATCGAAACCCAATGAGCCAAATCTAGTTTGCATGTTTGTGCTTGTTTTCTTGATATCATACAGTAGATCGTCATTTTATGACTGTTCAAAGGCTCAGCTTTCCAACATTGTGCTGTGTAAGGAAACATTTACATTTAAGATGCTTTTAAGAACGCATTTATGATTTACATTTACGCATTTAGCCGACGCTTTTATCCAAGGTGACTTACAAATGAGGGAACAATATAAAAAGTAGATCAACTAAAAAAAAGCAACAGTCCTACAAGCATGGTGCAGTTTTCTCTAGACTAGCATAGAGCAAATAAACAAGTGCAATTGTGTTGTTGTTGTTTTTTAAATAGAGTATTAAATAATACCAAAAGAGCTACTGGTTTTGTGCTGTTGCACAAGCTATAATGCAACTGAGTATTACTGTATTAAGCAATTAACATAACAGCAAGTAGAATCCCAAGACAATAACATCAAGGAAAATTGTACTGATGTCTGAATCATAACCATTTGTGTCTCTATATCTCTTAGCCAAAGAAGGGTTCCTTTTACAACACAAATGATTTTGTAAAAGATCATTGTTTTAAATTGACTTCTTAATTTGGAAACCATCTCCTGTGGTTGTGATAACACATTGTTTTACAATCCCAAGAACATGGGTCGGATTCTTGTTTGTGTGTTCCTTAAATTACATTTTTTTCTTATCACCTTTAACAAAAAAATATACAATCATATTTAAGACAAAAAAATCTGAATAAGGAAGCATAGATGCAATGAGATCATGTGAAGCGAAAACAATTCCTTTCTCCTGCAGTAACATGCAGAGAACAAAACATGATATTCTCGTTTGAGAACAAAAACACAACTCAAATTCTCTCATCTTCCACACCCAACTGTCCATACAAGCTCAGATAAAAATGCGTCACAAAACCAGAATGTCACAACACATCTACATTTCACAATACATTAACCCTAATTAGAAACAAAACATCCTGAGTCAAAATGCAGTAAAACTCTTTATTATTTATTAAATATGCATTGCTTTTTGGAACAAGCATTGTCCACAGGAAGTTGGACAGTTAAACTGTGTGGATGTAAATACATTTTGAAAAGTACTAATGGTGCCTTATAGACTTTTGTACATAAACAGATCAAAGGTAATAACTTTAACTGGACCTAAAGCACACAGTTTGCCAATCTCTGTCAAAATGCAAAAAATCCTCTTTTGCAACCATTTACACATTTTGAACTAAGATTATTGTGTATTCCAGTGAGTCAAAGCAAATAACATGATCTAATTTAATGCTAAAATAGAACACAGTGATTCATACACACAGACACGCACGCGCACGCACACACACACATGCACATACGCGCCACACACATACGCAAAAAAAACTTCCTCCTTTTGAAGACAATGTGAGTGTAAGAAAGACTTCATAAAAAATATAGCAGTCAAAGAATCACAGGAAACTGTTTTGCAGGGTGTGTTGAAATAAAACAACACAAAACTAGGGTTTCAACATAGTAACACACGTGTGCACTATTAAAATAGAACAGACTTTAATGTAAATCAAGGTATCACAAATAAACGAAAAGGGAAAATATAAATTCGCTGAGTGTTTAGGAGTGCTTGAGTATTTGTTCATGCATATTTCAGTATGACTGGATGTGTTCAGGGGTTCTAGCTTAGAAGCTCCAGGTATGTTACGGGCACTTTGCCCTTCTGGTTGCCTCTCTCTCCAATGAGCCAGTCTGGGTCCATGCCGGGCACAGTGTACACAGTTATCAGCTAAACAAAACAGAACAGAAAGAGAGTGAATACCACAAATGAATTGTGTTTGTGCAGAATTCATTGCAATGGGTATTGGGAAAACAAGTTAAAATTACTGCAGGAATTTATTGTGAAAGTTCAATAGTTCAACCAATACTTTTAGCCATATTTATAGGTGGAAAAGTCATATTTAGAAGCCACTGTCTTCAAAATATTTACATATCTATATTGATTTCACATTATTTTAAAGATCTTTAGCACAATTTAATATACAAAGTTGGCATTTTTTTGTTAGAACACAATCTTATTTTTTCTTCAAGTTTAACTGGGGTCAAAAATTAACAGGGCTAATTAACAGGAAATAAGGTGGGATTTTCTGTATAGATGTAACTGTATGAGGGAGGATTTATTAACATTTGTGGGGCTTGTAAACACAGTGTAAACTTGTGGACTTGTAAACACAATACTGAAGACAAATAATGTGCATATTAAAGATAGCCATTAAATATAGATATTAATAATGTGAATTAATATGTTTAATAAAATAAGAATGAATGTAATCAAAGAAAGATGCAGGTGCTATAAGGTTATTTAGGCCTCTTCACAATCTATGAAACGCGCCTTTTTTACTGGTGCTTTTTTACTATCTCTCGTCTTTTTGTTGGATTTTACAATTACAGGTTTAAAGCAAATACATCTACCGAAACTCTCACGTTATTAACATTAAAACACATAAGAGGACATCGTAGTATTTAATATCGTAATATAAAAGCGTAATATTTTTTCTCCCGTGGGGTGGCAAGAACGTACCCACCCCTGGACACCACCTGCCTCCGCCACCGCATAGAGGCATGTCTGGAATGACAGCAAATGATCGCAAACAACGCAACACAGACGCGCACAACGCATTTTAAACGTGAATGGTGTTTTCAAAATCAAGCGAATACTACTCTTGGGAATACGATATTTCTTAATACCCCAAAGTTTTACGTCAAAGTTTGACGTCCCTTATCAAAGTTTGACGTAGGCTCTGCCCTAGCATATTCGGGGATCTGCTTTCCCTTTTCATTATACTTCTTCGGTTTCCACTATACTGTCACACATACACACATACATACACACATACACACACACACATACATACACACATACA